>JARHVA010005492.1:162500-277500 GCA_037957365.1 Torreya grandis
TCTAAGTTGTAATTTTCATATTTAAAGAAAATTATATGAACAATGAAATCATAATATGGGCATGAATATACATAATTCCCTCTTGACAATGAAAAATATAATCTAGATCTATCTACAGTTTAATTTTATTTTATGTGGGTGACATACATTAAATTCTAGTGACACTCAATGGTTTTGGCATCACATATAGTAAACCTATAATGTTTCCACCTTTTAGACTGGTACATATGGTACTATTGTATATTCATTAGAGTTTTGATATGCATATTTCATACTCAAGAGCTTTATTAGTTATTAAAAAATTGGGACATCATCACTCTCAAATTATCCATTGGTTCAAATTATCCATTTGCTTGAGTAAGGAGGCAAAAATATCCATCATCAATTATATGTTACAAGGAAAATGCATCTTAATAAAACATATGTACTTATTCATTTCTATCTTTTTACTTTTTCAATTTTTAAATTCAAGATTTTTCAAGTGTCAAAAGAACAAAATTAATACTTAATGAGTTGTTACATGGTTTTATATATTTGATCATCTTATAAAATGGATGTATCTAATCAAATAAAAAGTGTTTTACACACACTTAGGTTTAGCTCTTTATAATTTATTGTATGAAAATTACATGACTCTTATTAATCATACTTCCATGCCATTTATGTATATTCAAGTTCAACCCTTTATTTTTCATTACTGCTATGTATAAATTTCATTTTAAAATGTTCAAACTATCTAAAATCATCTTTATAATATGTCAAAAAAGGATAGCTATCTCTAATTCCTCTATAAAAATTATGTTCTCAATGTATAAAGACATAATGCACTAATTTACACTTACAATATCCACATAATTTACAAAATAATTGATATTTTCCTAAATTTAAAACATCCTTTTGTGTATTCTAGAATGTTTTACATGGTCATCTAAAGTTAAATTTCAAAATATTTTCCTATAAATACATGTTAAGAGTCATTCATTTATTGTAATTACTATTCACTTGGTACAAGAATTCACACTTATGCAAATTGATAAAATCTATCTTATTATCTCCAAATTATGAATAACTCATAAAGATAAGGCATAATCCAATTCAATAACCCTTAAATCAAGTCAAGATTGTTCATTTAAAAGGCCTATCAAGTTCATATTCTAGATATATACACATATTCAAAGTATCACAAATTCACATTAACTCTCTATGGGATAACTATGTGGGATTGATTTCAATTCTTGGAGTATTGGATACATAGGAAGTAATCAATAATCAATGG
Organism: Torreya grandis; assembly: GCA_037957365.1. NCBI lineage: Eukaryota > Viridiplantae > Streptophyta > Pinopsida > Cupressales > Taxaceae > Torreya > Torreya grandis. Next base: position 163,777 of record JARHVA010005492.1, read on the forward strand.
AGTGATTGAGGTTATATCAAGTTATCACACTCCCTTCATTTTTATTTTAGGTTTTCAAGATACCAAAGAGTCTTAAGGGTTTCAAATACAAGAGAAGACAAACAAATATTTATATATGGATGAACCTTTATTGAGATATATTGGATTATTCAACATCTAGAGGTGTATAAGGTGTAATGATAAGTTTTTATGTGTAGTCAATGAAGACAAGTCCATGGTTTAAAAAATTATATATATTGTGTAGCTATCCACGTAACACTGACTTGCCCAAAAACAATTTTTACTTATTCACTTTATCTATCATTTTCAGTTTCCTATTTTATATATTTTTAATGCTAGTGGTCAATCACAATCAACTAGGATAAGTCCACAGTCAACAGACTAGAATGCATATCACTACCATTCTCCTTATAGTGGACTTATCAAGATAATGTGATTTATATAGAGCCTATATTATCACATATTATTTTATTTTTAACTATAAAAATGTCACAATAATCAAAAAATATAATTGTGTAATCGAAGTGTGTTTCCTATTAGTACCTTCCCAAAATAGAAACTTCTCATATTTTTCAATTTGTCAAAATTAGAATAGTCAAATACTGGATATCCTTAGCATTATGATACTTATATTTTTACACATATATAATAAACATAATACACTTAATGTTTTATAAATAATAGGGTAAAACATAATCAAATGGGGTTTTATGATTTCACCTAATTTTAGTATAGGCTTAGGATTTTTTATATTATTAAATTTTTTTGTGTGTATGGATAATAGGTTCCTATTCACAAATTATCCCTTTTTTCCATATCCATCCATCCCTTATCATTTAAAATTTTCTTTTCGTCATCTAGAATCCATAATAATGTTACCATTCAATTTGAAGTTATTTATAGCCTTTAGATTAAATATTTGTTTTCAATAAGATGCTCTTAAATACTCCTAAAATTTTTATACCTCTATTTAAGGGGTTCTATTTAGTTTAATATTATTGAACTAGTTCTAAACTACTTGGGAAACTATCCAACTAGGTCGATAATCATAGACTCAGTAGTGAATCTTTCATCCCTTTTCCCTAATTTTTTCATGTCTTGGTAAAGTGAGTTATATTTATTGCTTTCACATGTCATATTGTGTACTATTAAGATCTTAATTTTACTTCATGATATATATGATGATGGGTGATCTCTCTATGATATCTCATCCCACTTTTCCACTAATTCCTTAGCGTGTGCATGCACGCACGTGCATGTGTGCGCATGCATACGCAGGCATGTGCACACACGCACACGCGCACGTGTGCGCACACACACGCACACACACACACACACACACACACACACACACACACACACACACACACACACACACACACACACACACACACACACACACACACACACACACACACACACACACACACACATTAATTAATCAAAAATAGGATGATAATTTACAAAGAGAGGATGTGTGTGTGCACACACACACACACACACACACACACACACACACACACACACACACACACACACACACACACACACACATTAATTAATCAAAAATAGGATGATAATTTACAAAGAGAGGATGTGTGTGTGTGTGTGTGTGTGTGTGTGTGTGTGTGTGTGTGTGTGTGTGTGTGTGTGTGTGTGTGTGTGTGTGTGTGTGTGTGTGTGTGTGTGTGTGTGTGTGTGTGTGTGTGTGTGTGTGTGTGTGTGTGTGTGTGTGTGTGTGTGTGTGTGTGTGTGTGTGTGTGTGTGTGTGTGTGTGTGTGTGTGTGTGTGCGTGCGCGCGCGTGTGTGTTTATTATATATTATCTATATATATTAGAAGAACTAGTGAAAGAAAATTTAGAACCAACTACTTTTTAGAATCTCATATATAATTATAAGGTTCTAGACCTTCATATAAACTATATTTCATTCTAGAATATACACATGGATCAATTATAAAATTATATAATGTAGTATTTTAATTAGTTTATCAACTAAATTATTATTATTATTATTATTATTATTATTATTATTATTATTATTATTATTATTATTATTATTATTATTATTATTATTATTATTATTATTATTATTATTACTATTATTATTATTATTATTATTATTATTATTATTACTACTACTACTACTACTACTATTATTATTATTATTATTAATATTATTATTATTAAATAATAAATTACTTATATATCTAGGAAGATTATCTCCTACAAAGGAGTTGTGCCATATCAACTAACCCTTACAAACTCTCATACAATCTCTATCTAAGGTGTTTTTCTTAAATCAGAATTCATGTACACTCATATTTTACAATGTATTTGCACACACATCTTAATCTATTATCTCACCCATGTAATTAATGTGAATACTAATGCTATTTTTTCAACATTATCTACCCTACCCACCTCCCTCCATTTAGTATAAATATTGGAACATGTGGCTACTTGACTACATGAAGGTAGAGAGGTAACCCATTGACCTCTGATCGACCACTCTAAGAAGGGAAAATTATCCTAGTCTAGTGGTGGGAAATATGAACCTAAACATGGAACCACATATATTTTATTCCTCTATTACACATAAATAAGAATATTATTTCACAACTAAGTATAACACCTATGAAGATATTAACTATTACATGCATATATATTTATTAACACTTAATGAGTGTTGGTGTTCTCACTATAACTAAAAGATACAAAAATAAACTAAAAATGAATTATGTTAGGAGTGAATCCTCATTGTATATATTTTCAGCCTATGCTCTCAATTTTTGTAACTTGATCATAAAAAAATATAGATGATTTCCACTATCATTGGCATCATCCTTGGCATTAGTGGATTTTGAACAATCTTCTAGTATTATATTATCGAACCCATTCACTAGTTATGAAATTGAGGTTGCTATTTAGCCTCCTACTTCAAGTAGGATCTATCTACTAAATTAAGTGGTCTTATAATGAATGTCATTTATTAGATAAATTTCCCCCATAAAGTAGGCAAACTTATAAAATTTGATGTTGGGGTTGTATAATATTAAATCATTACAAGGATGTATTTTTTTGACATTTGAAAACACACATATGAAACAACCCCATTTTTTTTGGAATTATATTTCAGAGTACATAATAGAAAATAAAAAGGATCCACTACATAAAACTAATGTAGTGCAATCCATCTCAACAATTACTATAGGAAGTACTAGCAACCCATAACGAGCATCCTATTTGACCCAAATGGATGATGCTATAAATAGATAAAATGGAATTAAGCACATCCAAGAATGTCTAGTTATCTAATTTATATATTAGAAAATAAGATATGATGGAAGTGCAATACTTGAGCCTAAAGGTTTAAATGATCAAACTTAAGGATCTATCTCACTAACTTGCTTAGGCAAGTCTTATCACATCATGAGATCATCAAGTGTATATCTCTAATTCACTACTAAAGATAAAATGACAAGGCTATTGAGTTACCATAGACTTATGGGATCTACCCAATCAAATGGATCAATCTTTATGCTACCCTAATTAGATCACTATACCATGATTCGAGTTCCTTAGGGAACATTGCACCTTTATTCCTTACTTGATGAAGGTAACAATGGATATAAATCCATAAAGAATAAATGTTATCATTAAATTAGATGAGATAAAACATACTTAACTCAAGGTGAATGGCATCACACATATGATCCCCCTACTAAATAAGCATACTGATAGCATTAGAAAACTAGTTACTTTACAAGACACATGAATACCATCTCGTAAGCTGGCCAAGGGGGTCCTGAACCAGTATGCCACATACTTTGTCTTTTGGTTAGAATGCCCTGTCATTAGATAAAACATAATAATATAAGCCATTTAATTAATAGCAATATGACCACACAAGAGTTCATTACTTAAATAATTTTAGACATTAACATGAGTGACCAAAGGGAAAAGTCATAGTTTGATAACTCATAGCCAATGTGGTTTATTTAATCACATATCCAATGTAAAATTAAGGTTTCCATATCTTACTAAATTCTCATTCTCATTTTGGGATTATTTGCCAATCACAAGGATTATTCATATTCTTAATAATCACAACACAAGGTATCTCAAGGAGTTTATTGATAAGGTACACTTATAAATTTTAAGCATGTATACCCATTATAACCAATGTCTATCTATTTTCATGAAAGAATTAATGAAAACATAACCATCTTTCATTAATCAAGAGTTATATTATAAACAACTAAAATAGTAATATTTCTGAAACATGCCATATATCTAAATCACTACAACATCATTATTGGTATAATTAATAATCTATAATATAGACCCACATAATAAGATCATTAATCTAGATTATTTCACTTCTCAAGAAATAAAATTAAGCTCATTTAAAATGCTACTAAAAATAATAAACATTCATTTACATAATAGAGTAATGAAAACATATTGCTTTGAGTCACCAAGGAACCATATCCTTAATCTAATTACAACAACCTGTTTTCAGCCAACATTATAAACATACTAAGAGTTATATATTCAATAACAATTCTAAAATTATAAATTAATGATATTCAAAATTATTTTTAACTATATACCACAAGTAATAAATATAGTAATCATGAATATCCATGAAAGAAACCTGACAAAAAGCAAATGCCAATTAAGTTCAATGTAGGAAGGTTATTTTTGAAGGCAAGGGGACAAAATCCAATAACTAGAACAATTATTTACAAGGATGAATATACTCACTTTCCACCAAAATAAGTAGATATACATGTGTAAAAAATTAGCTTAGAATCTTAAATATAACTAGTAGATCAAATAGAACTTCTTACAATTCATGCATATTTAACATCTATAAGTGAATCACTATGATACAACCATGTACATATAATAGACTATAAAAATCAAAGCATACATTATAAAAATGGGGTTATAGCCATTATTTCAATGTAGGAAAAAAATCAACCATATATGAATATCAAGGTGATAGATGTAGTTGGTTAGGTACATGAGAGCCAAGCTACTAGATTCCTTTACACTACCAATAAACACATTATAAACAGTATCAATTTTCCATATAGTAATTATTACAAGACTACATAATTGAAGAGGATAAAACCAATACATAAATTAGGCATCCAATTATGATCCCACATACTAACTAATAATCAGGTACCCAGTGACACGATAAAAAAACATGATGCTACATGTAAATCAATGTACATCATTTGAAGAGTGTGAATACAACAAGCAGAGCACCCCTTGAAACTAGCCCTAAAATCCTAACTATCGGTGGCCCTTACCACCCCATCCATCAGTTGGATAATATTTTTGACAATTGGGGCTAGGAAGTTATTTTGAGCAAGTTCAAGTTCTCAAGTAATTGGAATAATCAACATAAGATAGAATATAAAATAGGCAAATAAGTAACAAAAACATCATCTTAAGAAAAGATAAAAATAAAAAAATAATGATATTTATAAAAATTGAGAGTGGTGATAATCCAATTTAGGCTATATTAAGGTCATAAATATGGATTTATAAACTAAATCCATGTCTATAATGTTTGGTAATACTAGACTTGGAAAACCTCGAAGCATATGGTCAACCTCAAGTGTCCCAGCTACCAATCCATATCCCATGCACATCAACACACAACTATAGCTTACTATTTAAGCCTATTCAAAAAAATATTATTCCATAATACATGAATTATAATAATAATATAATATGATAAGAACTAAAAGTATAATCCAAGCAAGGTATACTTACCATAATGCCATAGTGCAAAAATAATATTTCATTCACAACAATCAAACACATAAGACTAGTCAACACATTCAACATGACTTCCATCCATACATCATATTTTCCATAATGAAAACTAATGACTCAAGTGACCATTCAAATTATGAAAGTTGATTTGGAAGATAATGATCAATATAAAGTATCTATGGGATCATCATGAGGTCTCATGACCTTATATGATCCTCAAATTTAAAAATAAGGAATGTGAGTAGTACAATCATTAGGGGTGAATCAGTGAGCCCAGATGGTTCAACTTTAGTTTCAATCCAACAAACTCTTAATCAGTGAATGCATATATTCATGAGGCATACACATAATTCATATAAATGAATAAGAAAGATAATGCAAGATCAAGCACATAACACATGACATACATGGGAAAACTTATTGGAGAATAAAACCCACTGGAACCTACATTTGGACTATTGTCCTATAATAAAAATATCCAATTTAGACCATCTATAAATTATCAAGAAAATACAATCCCTATTTAGTGAGACTATAATCCCACAAGGTGCTACCACACCTATCTAGATGAGATGCAACAACAACTATACCTCTTAGCAAGTATCACTTTGAAAGGAGGATGCAACCACCTTAGATGTTGAGCTGGCACAACAACACCAATGAACACATCTCCTTAACACTGATTTCCTACCACTATAATAAAGATACAAAATATATCAATTGTTTTCAACTCTAAACACTCAATGCATCCAAAATCACCTTTTGGACCATTTTACACTTCTCAAAAACAAATCTATCACTAAAACACTCCTTATTGATCAAACCACATTACATAATTGAACCAACACATAAATATCAGTTCAAATACATTACATATCTCCACTCTTCAACTCTGCATCCTCAATACATCCTTCATAGAAAAAACACTATGATAGCTTCAAAAACATAACCATATGGTCATATATAATGTCTACACTTTGATCAGTCTCACAAAACAACTGCCAAGTCTCACAAACACCAACAATCCTTTGGTCATTCCCAAGACATCCAAACCATCCTTTTAGATGACTCTAGGCCTCTTCTCTCATGCTCAACCTAGAAGAGCACTATTCCATGGTCAAAAACATGTCCTATAGGTCAATATCATATTTCTCAATCTAATCTACTCATCAATCCAACCATTGGGCACACTTAGCCTCTTCTCTTATTCTCTTGAATACTCACACCTGTCCAAGTCATAAAAGTCTAGAACCCAACATTCTTATTCCACTATTTATAGAGTAATCTTGATAATCACTACCTTGACTAGCCATTAGGGATGCCTTATCCCTTAAGGCATATCTCACATGAAGACACAACTCAATAAAATCTTCATAAGTTAACCATGGCATATATAGGTCACCTTTATGGAACTACACCTTTTAATAAGGCCCTTTAGCCCTTATAAGTCTCGCGTTAACCCATTCACTCCTTCAGCAATCCCTTGATCAAAACAACAACACATAACCACTTTTAAATACATGGGTCCACTCCTTATGTCCCCTTCAACATTCTCAAATGATCATAGTCAACTTAGCTCACATTTGTGTATGCTCAAACAACTCAAACACTTAACTAATACAAATAGTCAATATAAACAAACACATAGTCAACTTCTTAAGAATTATTCATACTCAAGATAGATTTATCACACCTCAAAAATACCCATAGATCATCCTTATAGAGTCTACAATACTCACCAATAGCTAATTTACCATGAAACATGAATACAAGATTGAATATCCTTTTCAGGTCACTTGTAAAATAAAAATGAACACATAGTCAACTTATAGGCTCAATATAATTGACTTTACTCACTTCCAAATTTTTTAAATTGGGTTTAATTGATGTACCATGGAATCCTCTTCATTTTTTGTTTTCATATTAGTAGTAAATTCAAATTTTATCAAAATATATGGACAAAAAATAGAGCTATAGTTTTTCCTCTGTTAAATCCAAATATTTGAATAGAAACAGTCAGAGTTAACCTTCAAACAAAATGATCATATCTTATCAACTCTCAACTTAGATCAAATATGCACCATCAATATTGTTTGATATTTAACATATAGTCTCCTAATTCTATGTATTAAACCTCTATCACTTTGAATTCATTTTTAAAAAAAATTGTAATGTTGACTCAACATGCTCCATTGATCTCTATGGATCAACTAGGTCTTTGATGATCAATGCTCACCATTCAACCAATATGTATAAATGCTTTCTCATTATTAGATCCTTATCCTATACTTTTTATTAGTCATTAAACATCATGCACCTATCCTCATCTCATTTATTCTTGACTTCTTGGAGAAACATGCACCGTTGATCTTGCTCAAGCTTTAACTCATTTTTAAAAGACTAAGTATGATAACCCTTTCAATATGCTAGAGTATCTATTTTTTCACCTCAGTAACTTATTTTGTGCTTACTTGCATGATCTTAAATTTGGACAAGGTGATCTCCTCACAAACAAAAATCAAACTATGTGATGCACGACTCATGAAGCCTTCACATGTGCAAGATATATCACCATTAAAGTGCCTTCTCAAAAACTTATATCATAGAGCCAACCATGTCAAAACATTCTTGAGAGGACAACTTTGATCCTATATCACTTTTTTCACGCTTTAGTGCATGAATTCAAATTTAGCATAACTCATCTATGCTAAAAATAGAACAAACCCATATTATCAATTTTTATTGACACTTTCACACGTGCAAGATATAACATCATAAAAATTCTCACTCAGCACTTTCTACCTCATTGTAAATTTGGCTATGGAAAAACATAGTTAAACTATTTGAAAGCCCAATTTTACATATGCATATATTTTGATGCCCTATATTACATGATTTAGAAATTAGTGAAAATAAACAAGGTCCAAAATTAAACAAACCCATATAATCATCTTCTCCTGAGACGTTCACATGTGTAAGATATTCTACCATCAAACTACTGACTCATCTCTTTCTGGCCATATTGTAAATTTGGATTAGTATGTGAAAACAATAAATTCTGACTGAGAAGTTGTTATGCCTATTTTCTACATCCCCCTAAGTTTTTTTTCAAATCTATAATTGTTACCATAGAGATGACCCTATCATAAAAATTAAAACTATGTTGGGGACCCTATTGATTGATAGTATTTTTATATACATTTTTTATTGTGAAATAGTAATGATTGATTGATAAAAAATTATTTATGTTTATGTGGTTTCAAAAATCATGGTAGATTAATGAATAAAATATGCATATATAGTTATAGATGTGATTAGTTTTTCTACTATTCATATTCAATGTGCTTTTGACAGTTTTAGTTGATACATGGATTTTCATTTTTTAGTTATTTTAGTTGATTTGTGATGTTGTTTTGATCTTCATAAGTGGATTTGATTTATTATTCAAATAATAATGGTGATATGATACTTTGAAAAAAAAATTAATCAAGTTTGACATATTTTAAAGTTATTCTAAAATTCTACATTTGATGAGTGGCTCAATTTCATTCATTACTAATCTTATGATGGTTATTTGAAATACCAATATGCTTTGGTTGGTTAGTGATTTATATGGTAGTCTTGTTTTTTTTAATTTTACGACTAATACATGTTTCAATTCATGGAAACCTATTTGACATACTAAGTTTTAGTTGTTTCAATATTTGAGTAAATAGTCAAATTTTGATTATCATAGTTGCCAAAGCATGTATACCATTCACTGTATCTTAAAGATTGATATGTAAGAGGAGGATTGGTTGATGAGATAGGTTAATAGAATATAAGTTCTTTTAAAATGTCAAATACTTATTTTGAAGGTTAACTTCACTTGAAAATGAGCAAAAGGGACACTATTTATCACATAGTTTGCTTTAAAAGTTTAAGCAGTGATAATATTAAGGTTTAACATTTGTTTCCATCATGAAATATGCGTTTGGAGTTTTTAAAAATAAACTATAGTTTCAAGAGCCTTTAACCATGGTAGTTAATTTAAAATTATGAAATTCAGTGTAAAATGTACATAATTATTAACACCCTTTGATTAATGACAAGGAAAACATATAATTGAGATGGAGAGCACTTGTCAAAATGAACTTTGACGCAGGTAAGTTGGCACTAGCATTAAAGTCTATGTGTAAGGTTGTGATGCTTCAAGATTATTTGAATAATTTTTACTGTGAGAGTTAATGAGAGGGAATGCTACCTCGAACCATGAAGATTAGCTGATGTTTAACATACGAGTTAGTGTGAAGGATGGTCATCACTAACTTTGGCTTTTTTGACAAATAAGTTGGTATAGTTTCTAGGTACATGATTAGTAAATTAAGGCCATTAAAATTGATGCACATTAGTTGAATGATTATGATGGAAGGTTGGTGGATATAATTCTTTTTTTTAATTGATCTTTGGTCATTTTTCATAAGGTCTTCACCGAGAGTGAAGTTCTAGATCTTTAGAATCGTGTGGATATTTATGGAGGTTGACAATCAGGGAATTATTTGGAAAATGAAACTAGGTATCATTATACAAGTTTTGATCAGTTTCTTTGGAAAATATACCTAATAGATCTATGAATCCAAAAATGATGATATTAGGCACCATTAATAGTAATACAATCACTAGAATCTTAAAAAAGCATGTTAACAACTTATACACACCTCAGGACAAAACTAAGTGCCTAAAGCATTATTTTAATGAAGGGCCACTCTATTCAGTTGAAAGCCTTCTTAAGATCTATCTTGACAAATAAGGTATCTTTTTTTGAGACCTAGCACATTACATATCTTTCCAAACAACAATGACATTATCACAAATGTATCTACGTTGAATAAACCATTTTTGTTTACTTCTAACAATTAAAGGAAGAAGATGTTTAATTTTGAAGGCTAGAGATTTAACAATAATATTAAAAGACACATTGAAAAGGGTGATAGGTCTCTAATTAATAATGAATTTATGATCACCAACCTTAAAAATAAACTCAAATTAACTTGGTCAAAATAGCTTCATAATAAACTCTATGAATATCAAGACCCACAATTTACCATAGGGTTTGATACAACTCACAAGGAAAACCATCAACACTTGGGGATTTGTTAGTGGCTAACTATAGACAAAAATTCCTCAAGATCACTCAAGAAAAGGGGTATATCACAAGGGAAAACACATGGTACTGAGAGATATTAACTTCTCCTTCAAGAGTGATAGATTGATCTAACAACACACCATGATAATTGTGCACAAAAGCCTAAAAATTATCAAGTAATTTTGTAATTTTGATTGAATCATATTTAATATCTTTGATTTTATCAACAACTAATATTCAACAAATGAGAGAAAATAATTATTTAAATAATTTATCTCCAACTTTCATTTAATGCATATGAGCTTGAATTTGTGTTCCTCTAGATTTGCATGCCTCTACAATTTGTAGTTTGTCTCCAAAGGGATACTTGGTTCTGAATATATGTATTAAAATGTTATGCCTCAAGATCCTATTAAACCCTAAGAAATTAATTATTTTTGACACGATGAAGGCACCATCAGAATATAAAAACTTATTTACCATATATTCAAAGAAAAGTGGAGTGGGAAATAACATTGGAACACCGTTCAATCAATTAGTATCCCCTGTGGGTTTAGTAACCAAATTACAAATTTGAATAATATTCCCAACATTTATTTCATGTTTGAGATGAAATATGTTGAGATAGAACTATGTTTTTGAGGGTTTAACTTGAGGAGTAGTCCATTCAATACATACACAAATATGGTGGTGGTAAAAAAAATAGTGTCAAGGATCATAGTAATTGACTAATCACATGCATGAAAAAAAAGGTCTTATTCTACAAGAAGATCAAAATCAAGATATTTAAAAACTCTATCTGCTCACTGTTAAAATTTATATTAGGTGAACCAAGCATAATATAAACTCTTCCTCTAGGAGTGGTTATGATCAAACACCTCGAGTTTTTTATGCATGTAGAACCATACGTCACACTCCCTAACACACCAATGCATAAGGAGATGACCCTACTTATTTTTAATAGATTCAACCATATTAAAATATCCATAGATGATCCTATGGGAATCATGTATAGAATATTCCAACCATCTCCAAATCAAGGTTTTCTCCACAACATCATTAGATGCATACAAGTTGACAAGTCAAATAATGCGGGTTTAAAAACTAAAAAGTGTTTCAAATGAGTTTATGGGTGGGGCTTTAATACCACAATTTTTTTTTTGGAGAAGGCTTAGGTGCCAAAAGAGTGATGAAAAATCCATTAATAGGTTCATCATTGAATAAGGAAATCATAAATATTAACTTTTTTAATACAAAAAATATTTATGTGAAATAAAATTTGACAATTATTCCTAACCATATACTTATGTTCTAGATCAGTAAGATATCAAACATTCCATGTGTAGATTAACATTGAGAAACAATAATATTCATATCATTTCCATTTTTAAGGTCTTCAAGGGATGCAAATTTATCAAGTGTAGGATTGCACATCATATACTAAACTAATTAGAAAGACCAACTTTTTCTCTAGCACATACTCATCAACCCTAAAAGGATAGGGACTACAAGAATGGCATAAAGAAACATTGGAGTTTTGAGTAAAAATACTAGTTTCAGAGTCTAAAGCTATCAACCCAAAAGGGGGTTGTTAGGATGGAGTTAGGGGAGCAAAAATTGGTGAAGGAATAGATTTGGTCACTTCTTGAGGTGTTCAAGAAATAGGGTATGACACTTTAACTAGTTTATTTACATTTATTTGTTCAACATAATTTGAAGAGCTAGGACCACTTGTGGGTTGGTATACAATGACTTTGGGATTGACATTAACACATACCAAATTATTTCACTTATTAGTGACTATGGTTTGACTATTATAATTACCATTTTGGAGTTTGGGCTCAGACCTAACTTTTTCTTGAGGAATAAGAAGGGTGGGGAATATTAAAGGTTATTCTTGAATCATATGACCTAAGGATTGGCATATGAATCAAGTGTTAGCCAAAATTTTGATACCATAAATGAGTATAATTTGAAACTTTGATGTACTTGGTCTTAACTTTATTGATAGCCATTATGAAAGATTTGTATTGGTCATTAATAATCTAATTTGGTAGGCAATACATCTTCCTTGATAACTTACAAGGTCATTTAGGATGGTATAATTGGTAGATGAGTCAAGTCATGTCAAATAGTCATTCTTCATGGTCTTCATTTTATTTTTGGCATTGTTTAAGGTAGTTTTGAAAAGTTAAGGTACGTGAAAAATCAAGTTAATGTGGAGGCATTCCCAAGGAGACAATATAGTAACCCTAAAAGGAATAACCATGGCCTAAATTTAGTCAAACTAGTCAAACAAGCAAAATAGTAAGTTAATTACATTATTGTTTAAAGCAATTTCGAGATTTTAAGGTAATTTTGACAAGATTAAGGTATTATACTACTTTAGTCTCATTTTGTTTTCCAATGTTAAAGATGACACTTACTAGTAAAGAGAAAATATAAAGGTTTAATCCTTTGAAAAGGGGTTTTTAAAGCCATATAACATTAAGTGATGACATAATGTTGTACATGACCATACACATTCCTTAAATGTCTTGCATAATTGATTTTTAACATTAAACTTACCTTTGTAGCTATTATTCATCATTTTGTAGTACATAAATGAAGTGTTTTTTAGAGATATATATGTAAATAAGTTTATCTAATATTTTTACACTCTCTTCCACTTTCATATAGTTCAGGAGAACATTAAAAGTCATGTGGTTCACCATCTTCAATAGTTTTAGAGGGAAGAATATTCAAAATCTTGAGAAAAGAATGATTTTAGTGGTATTTTGTAGAGGGTTTATATTAGAGGGAAAGGTATAAACTATTATAAATATCCTAAAGGTCTTATTATGAAAAAATCAATACAAAAAGTGGAAGTGCAGATCTAAATAGTGCGAAAACCAATTCTATTTCTCCATCAATCTTCTTGGTCATAATAAAAGGGAAACCAATATGTACTTGGTAATTTGAGGAGAGAGAGATTTGGAGTTAAATATATGGACATATTATGGGAATATAATTCTATTCCACTTTATGGCATTGGTTTTTTGATTTAGCCTCTTAATTCTATGACCAATTGTTAAGAAGTTAAGGGTGTACAAAGGTAACTGAAAACCCCGACAGGGTCAGTTTTCCTCAAGTGCAGGGTTATGAAGTTAGATGAATTAAATAAAATGTTTTTAAAGGTATTTTAAACATTATTATAATCCTAAAACATCATTTCATTTTATGTTTTCTTCATATTCATGCTTGGTGTAGGCTAAAATCCCCTTGATTTGATAGTTTGAGAAGGGCGATCATATTTTAAAAGAACTGTGAGATGTCTTATTCTATATAATGAATATATTAAGTGATTTAAATATTGTTTCAACCTCATGATGATTAATTAAACACCTATGAACATCATTTCAGGCATAAACATCAAAAGAGATAGAAAACTATGCATGCATAATTATATAGTTGGAAATTGTAGCCGAAAGAGACAATCTTGATCAAGTGTGAGTGTGTTTCACTATCCAAGGTCCATAAAATAAATAATAATATTATAATATAATTTTAAAAATTCTCAACATGATACTCAAGGTGTGAAACCATGGGAATCAATGTTCCTAGTCTCTTTTTCAAGTCAATTATATGAGGGTTTGTGAACCTATAGGTTTGAAAACATGTACGTCACTATTGGTATTAAAAAAATTATATATTATAGTAATAATGGTATCTATAAACATGAAATTTCATAATAATTTATTTTAGACAACCTATAAAATCCTTATGATTTAATTTCCTTAGTAAACTGTGAAGAGATGGAAGTTAATGGGGCATACAATGTATGCAACAGGTAAGATTTATGTTTATACAAGAGATAAATATACATTGAAATTTGGTGGATATAAATATAATATTATAAATCCTATATAATATTTTTTCAAACATATATTAATATTATGAATTCTATATATCAACTCAATTTAATTTTGGTTAGATTGTATAGGCTAAATTGGACCATGGAAGCATAGATGAGGACTGCGAAAACTCTAGGTGAATGTATAGTGTGATATATACAAAATAAAATGTATATAGGGCCTCAAAAAATTATAAATCTATTCAAATACCTTCATAAGTTTTCATTTGATCCTAATAGACAACCAAACATGAAGGAATCAAGGTTTAGCCCATGTGGCCACCTATAGGCTTGTAGTAGGTGCTGGGGTTATAAACCATGGTTGATGATGGATGATTGAAGGTTTTTGAGGATGAAATAGTTAAAATAATATGTATGCGAGATGTTTTAAATGATAAAATACATAAAATAGGTTGTTTTGGCCTATGTATCTCAAGTTTGGCAAACATCAAAAGTCAAGCAAACCTAAAACACTACCTATATATCTGTCATAAGAGAAACCATCAAAAAGGATGTAGATGATGATAATATATCCTTTAATATTATATAATGGGTCAATAAAAGGATTTAAAACATGTTAAAATCATTCAAAATATACCAAAGTACCAATAAAAATAATACAACTTGAAATTCATAGTGATGCTGCCTAGTAAGCACACACATGCCTACTATAAATAGACTTGAAGAAAAATACCAAATTTGAATGAGCATGAAGGGTGAAGAGGTATATGGGGGAGGTTAATAAAAAAAATGAGAAAACCTTCACTCTATTTTTATACCACCAAGTTCTCAAGGTTTCAAGAAGGTGAAGAAAACCTTCAAATTAAAATCATACAACCTAAAACACCATTTATTGGCCTGCCAGGCAAAAATGATTAAAATTTCCATGTATTGGTGTAAACATAAATATTTTAGGATATTTAAAATTATTTAGGAACATAATAAAAATCCCCTAACATTATTTATAATCATTAATATTCTATATGAATAATATAGTCACCAAACTTATAGCCATGGGGTCTAAAACACCACCTACATGCATGCTTAGAAGAATTGGAACAAAAATGTGATTGGTTTTAAAGATATGAATTTATGAGAGTAAAATATATGTATATACTTAATTTTAAAATTTTATCAGGATCTTATAATGTTTTAAACTTGGCTACAGGCAAGAAAAGGGTAAAAAAGTCTAGTTAGGCCTAGAAGCCCTAAATGGTCACACACGGTCCTGCATTGAAAAGAGTGAATAAGTTTGCTTGGTGAAGATTAAATTTAAGAGTTAATATTTTAAAAATGTGTATAACACATTAATGTATTATATTTTTTGTTTTTAACTCCTTTTAGGAGTAATTAAAATGTAAACATGGGCTATTACCGTCATTTGCACTAATTTGTCATTAAACCCTAACAATGAGCTAATAGAGGATGCACTAAGTTTTTAGGGTTAATTCATGTATAAAACCATTTTAATAACTTATATAAGGTTTAAGTAAACAAAATATGGGATTAGAGTAAAAAACAAACACTTTTACACCTTATAGGTCCAAATCAACCTCCTCGAGCTCTCAAACAAGCTTGGACAATCATAAATGGTCACTTTCTTCATGTGTGAAGTACAAATAGAAGATTTATGAGAAAAAAGGTGTTATTAGTTATTTATGGACCCTATTACATCCCAAATTATGGTATTTTTTCTTATTTTATGGTCCATATCTTTATGAACCATTGTTAATACGGTTACACACTCCTTAACCCTACGTAAAACCTTCAAGAGACCTAATAGGGAAGATTTCCATCTTAAGTGATCGAAATGGATTGAAATTAAATATAAAATTCTTTGATGATACCTACAAATCTCTATTCACTTTAATAATTCACTATTCTGGCATGTGTGAGGAACTATAGTATAAAATATGGCCTAAGAATGTCTGTTATAGCCCTAGAAATGTAATTTTTGAAGGTTTCTCATGAGGTTTGATTGAGTGAGATATAGTATAGCTCCTTGGAAAGATATATGAAATTTATAAGGAAATGAAATATGATTTTTTAGACTCATGAATAATTTTTCTAATAACTACAACACCTTAAATTGGTTTCAAGACACCTAAGGGTAAGTAAACATAATATCAGGGGTTCTTATCAGACCTAATGCACCAACACCTTAGTCTTAGATAATGTATTTAGAATAAAAAATAGGTATAAGGATTCATTTTATGGTTTTTGAGAGGTATTAATGTCATGGTGGTAGTCCTCAAGCAAGAACTAGGCTTATGATTGAAGAAATAGACTTACTATGGTGGTCTTCACTTAAACCAACTAAGCATCTCAATCAAATTGTAGGTTATACTAATTTGAAGACACTTGAGATTTACTAATTAGAACCAAAATGATGTGAAAGATATGGAATTTGCCTAGGATGTCATTGGAGATCTCAAAAGAGCATGATCAAAAGTGATACATAAAAGGACATAGATTTGTAACTCCTCTAATCTAAGAATGGGCAGTTTCACATGAGGTTGATGACTTATCAAGAAGATGAAGAGTCATTCCATGTCACCCTTGATGAGAGGAAGATGATATTAGGATTAAAATTGTGAGGATAATGCTAAAATTTATCTTAGACTCTCTTTTTTGATTGTAATAGACTTGAGGTGGATGGCACTTGTCTATGCATCTCCTATGCCTCTCTCTCTCTCTCTCTCTCTATCTCTCTCTCTCTCTCTCTCTCTCTCTCTCTCTCTCTCTCTCTCTCTCTCTCTCTCTCTCTCTCTCTCTCTCTCTCTCACACACACACACACACACACACACGCACACACATCCTATATATGCTACCTTGAATGAATTTTTATAAATCATTTGGTTGAGTATGGCAAATCCTTGCTCAAATAAACACTTGTACTATGTCTTTGAATGTTGAATAAATTTGATTCTTACCTTCTCATATGCTTAAAATTAGTGTACCTGTGTGATTTTTGATGAATTATAATATTAGTTGCTCCAATCTATCTCATGTGTCCTCTCTTACCTCTTTGTAAATGGATTATCTTCTTACAGATCACATGGTGAGTTTGGATATCTTTGAGGAACCTTCTGCACATTTGTGAACTACAAAAAATAAATGAATAGTAAAATAAAATTAAAAAAATAACTCAAAATAAACTTTAGATCGTAAGCCAGTTTGAGGGGGTAACCTCCTTTGAAAGATATCAATACAATAATATTTGTGGTTGGCTTCACTAATCCTCAACACTTACATAGATACTAAATTTATTATAACAACTACTACTTCCCATGTATGTGTTATTATTCAAATATGCTAAAGGAATGACTTATAAAGTGTATGCATCAATAATTAATAATGCACTAATAATGAAAAGAGAAGCATAGAAAATGAGTTCCTAACATCCCCTCCCCATTATAAAAAGCTTTGTCCTCAAAGTGTTAGATGTGGGAATAATTTTTGAATTTGGAATAGTGATTCCCATATGGCATCTTCTGGTTACATGTCATGCCATTGGATTAAGACTTTCATGATGGAGTCAGAGTGAAGTTGGTGATTGTGTCTATACAGGATTCATTTTTGTTCAAGAAGGATGGAGCCTTCATTATAAAGTTCTGGTAAAACTATCTACACTCTGATGGTGGTTACAAGAAATTTCTTCAAATATGATACATGAAAGACTGGGTAAATTTAGGAGGAAGGTGGAAGATCCAAATTGTAAAAGATTGACTAAATATTTTGGAGAACCTTATAGGGACCATAAAAATTTAAGGAAATATTATTATTCCATTTTAGTTTTAAATAAGGTTGGTTGTATGGATGAAAATGAAGAAAAACCACTTCATTAGGTTGAAAGGTGAGCTCAGAGCAGTGTTGACTTGCTTGCTACTTCATTTTCTTATGTGCTAGATGGAGATTTCCCCATAGGGTACCTAGAATCTGATCTTGATGTCAGAGAATAGTGTCTACCACATGAATTGGGGAACTACTAGGGTTAGATGGGAAATTTTTTATGAGTGCTTGACTATAAACTACTTCATATGGAGACATTTTAGTTAAAGTGTCATTTGAGGTATTATACCATAATTCTACAAGGGGGAACCAATTTTCCCACTAGTGCTATTATTCTAATGTAAAATAATGAAGGAATGTTTCCAAGATTGTATTGACAATTTATGTGTGGTCATCTATTTAAGGATGATACTCATAATTCATCTTCAGTTGTGTGCCTGTACATCAAAATAGCTCCATCCAAAAATGGCTAGTGATAGTTGCATCATGATTAGAGATAATTGAAGAAGGGATGCCATGAAGATAGAAGATCTGATCCAAGAAAACTTGCGCAACTGTGGAGGCTATATAAGGGTGGCTAAGGGTAGAAAAATGACTATATTTAGAGAGGCAGTCTATAATGACTAGGATCACTATTTTTCCTCCAAATTTATGGATCCCCTTAATGAAATACATAGAAATATAGGTCCATATCCTATTAAAAATGGGAAAGGGATCAAGAAAACCCATAATAACTATAGTTTCACCTTTATTTCATTGGTATGTTTCACATTTGGCCACCATATATTTGATTTCCCCTTTCATACCCTTCTAGGATACATTTCAATGTGCACACTCATATATTTTGGTAAATCTTGAGTTCCTTATTGATGACGAATCATAGATTTTTTATGAAGGTATGTACTATTGGGAAACACCATACGACCCTTGTTACACAAAAACCTAACATCCCATAAATAATGTGGTACTATAAAAGGGTTAATAATCAATCATTGAATGAGGTGGTGTAAGGATGGATAATTTACATACCCTTGTTATATATATTCCAACTAGTTTAGAATGGGCGTAGAGATGGTAGAAAGGGAAGTTTGGTCCTCAAATGCACATGAGTAAGCATCTACCATGACATTGTCTTTACTCTTATTGTAAATTATATCATAACCATAGCCCATGAGTTTGTTGGCACATTTCTATTGTGATAGGGATGATACCCATTGTTTCATGAAGTGTTGGAAAATTTGATGATAATTATTTATGCAAAAATGATTCCCGAGTAAATATGGCCACTATTTTTATACTATATGTAGAATTACCATCATTTCCTTTTCATATGTAGACGAAGCTAAATTTCATCTAAAAATGGAATATATAGTGAAAGTAATAGGATGAGATTCTTGGAGAAGAATAAAACCTATGCCATTGACACATGCATTACTTTTGATGGTGACATTTATGGTGAAGTCCAGTATGGCCAAAACTAGTGTGCTACACATAGGTAATTGAATGACTCAAATGCATGGTTAGGTGAAGCATCCCATGTGAATGCATCCTTATTCAATAATGTGACAATACTTGATGAAATTGTGGTGTTATATTATAAGGAATAGGAAGCTATGAATGTTTTTAAAGGTTATTGGCTAAGCTAATGTTGCATCCCACTAATATTTTGGATTCACATGAACCCTATCAGCTGAAATAATGTGCCCTAGATATTTAAATTCCTATTGACCAAAGGAACACTTGGAATTCTTGGTACATAATTTATCATCTAATATAAGTTTTAATGCCTTTTAAAGATGCTTGAGATGCATGTCCCATGTGCAGTTGTAGATAAAAATATTATCAAAGAAAACCAAAGTAAATTGATTTAGGAAAGGCCAAAATATGTTATTCATTATGACTTAAAATATTGAAGGTGCATTTGTAAATCCAAATTACATGACCAAGAATTCATATTGACCCTCATGATTTTGGAAGGATGTCTTTATAATGCCATCAACATGTATGCAAATTTGATGATAACCTGAATGAAGATCCAATTTGGAGAAAACATTTGCCCTAAATGGAGCTCATCAAGAAGCTGATCGATGACTAGAACTGGTAATTTATCTTTGTTAGTGAGGTGGTTAAGGGTATGGAAGCAAATGAAGAGGTGCCAAGACCCATATTTTTTATGGACAAGAATCAGTAAGGAGGAGTATGGGCTAGTGATGGGGTGAATAAATCCTATTTTGAGGAGTTCCTATACTAGATATTCAATATAAACATTTTACAAATAGGGATAGTGGTATGGGAAGATGTTGGGTGGGATGATTTCTTGAAGGAGTGAGATGTGATGATATTCAGGGTGTGAAGGGGGAAAACTCACTAGCTCTATAAAAAATTTACATTCTTTTCAAGGATGGCTTATAAATCATAAGGGTAGTTAGTAGTAATGGGGATCTAGAGTTAGATGGAGTGTAGCTAGGTAATGTCGTCATGTGAGCATTTATTAAAAATATTTTTCATGTGATGGGAAGTGATGATGTTAGTAGATATAAGCAATAACCCTTTTAAGTTGTTCTTCTAGACACTATCTATTAATTACATCCAAAGCTAATAGAAATCCCATAAAATACGTCCCAATATGTGAAGCCATTATGCCCCTAGGACCACATTACATCCCCCTAAGGGTAGGCAAAACATATCTGAGAGAAGAGTGTAATAACCTATCATGATAATAAATTTTGACACTTCCCCTTACATGTAAATGTTCCCCCATTAGTAATCATGAATTTGAATCTAGAACAAGCATAGTGTACAAAGCAATTTGCATGCTTAGCAATGTAGGGATCGATGAAATTGTGCATACTGCTAAAGTGATTGAAGATTGTGAGAGGGATAATTTTAAATAAACCATTGGAATTCATGATTTTATGGGTGGTAACACTTATATGTTAATGTAGAGAGATCTCGGGTTGGTTTTCTTGAGCCACTGAGTCATCGAAAGGGATTTTTTTTCCTGACCATCTTGAAATTCCTAGATATCAGGCTTGTTGTCCTACTCTGACAATGATTCCACATATAGTAAGTAGATATTTTGTGTGATGTACCTATGAAACTTAACCCATTTGTCATATAAAATATAATATAATACTTTCTCCTTAGGAACCCGCATCTCTGCCTTAATAAGGCATTTAACCAATGTACTTTTGGCTAGCCACTAGTTTTTTGTGTTCTATATGGATAGAAAAGTGAGAAGTAGATGTTGTGCTGAGATTTTATATACTAATAACTTATCCAAAACCAAGACATACATCATGTTATTGGGTTAGAAAATTTTTATCTCTATGTGGATTGGATCTTTGAGGCCACTAATAAAATAACTCTTAAAGAAGTAATCCAATAACCCTTCAGTGTGATTTTCCAATTTCTCAAATTTAATCTGATAATCATGAATGGTGCCTATATAACAAAGTTTGGTGAGATCTCTTGTAGTGTCCTCAAATTCCAAAAGACTAAACCTACCCAGAAGTAAGGATATAATTTTTTTCTAATTAAATTCATCATTCGACTTGAGATAATAATAGTAACATTGAAGTGCTTCTTATTGCAAGTGAAAGGAAGAAATTGGGACTTTGTCAACAAAATAAGTATTCTAAAGGTTGAAGAATTGCTTAGCTTGATATATCCATCTAGTAGGATCTATACCATCAAACCATGAAAATCCCAACTTGGGCCCACATAATGTCTGTATCTAAGGAATAAAAAATGAGAGATTAGCATCATGTTAGTAAGATAAAATCAAACAAAAAACACACTAATAAAAATAACACCTCTAGCCTAGGATCTATGAGGAGAAAATAACAAAACAAAATAGAATCAAATAAAAGATATGAAATGATTTTAAATTTATTGAGAGAATCCTTGTATTGTTGGAAAATTAGAGATTAGTGCTCTGATTATGGACAATGGAGTCTTTGTCAATGGTGCTCTTGCATCATCTCCCCTTCATTCACCTTGGCTTGGCATGTTGGCATGGTAACACTACAATGAAGCTTTTTTGAGGTATTTTAAAATAATAATATTGCACTAGAAAATATTGGTTTATACGTGTCTTAGTAATTGTATATATAGGTCTCATAACTAACTCTAAACCTAGAGAAGGAGGTTTAGTTTATAATTTACCTTGGGTGGGTCAATCTGACCCTGAGTTGAGTTAGTTAACTTTGGGTTGGGTTAACGATAATCATGAGGTCCATGTGAGAGACATGGGTTAAGAATGGTTATGTCTCCTAACCAATTCTTAATATTTTACAACTGGATCAAAAACTCATAGAATATATTTTGGTTGAATTTATGAATTTTATAAAATAAAAATTTATTAATTCTCCATGATCCATTTGGTCAATTGTAATGAGAGTTGAGGAATAAATTTAATTAGTAAATTTATAAAATATGAAATTCCAAAAGATTGGATTTTATATATTTGTGTGATGTCATGATGATGTCATCAAATCTAAAATTATGAATTTTTAAAAATAAAAATATAGTAATTAACCATAAAATTTTCAACTATGCATTTAATTATGTTGAATTAATTAATAAATTTTGATTAGGTTAATTTAATTTTATAAATTTATGTAAGGTTAACCCTTACACTTGGTCAAAAACATTAGTTTTCTAGGTTACAATTTGATTGGGAATGAATTGGAGAGAGGTTATTATTGTGTACAGTGCATTGCTCCAAATAGGGAGGCATTGACATGATTAAAGAAAATTACATCCAATGTATATAAAAACATGGAACATTTAATGTTTCTTAGGCTTAATTTACATTGTTTATAAGAAATCAGTCAAATGTCTATTCAGACACAAAAGTGGCTAAAAAATAGTGTCTACATTTTGCCCCTATTTGATAAGGCATTACAAAACATAAGCAAAGTACCATCTTTTCAAATAATGAAAAGCCATTAAGATTTAAAATAAGATATCGATTAAAGAATGATGTTCCAAACAATGTTTGTGAAGCCTACGATGATACCCCCTCGAGGGAGTAGCTGACACATATGATTGATGGACAATCCCTTGAAAATAATCAAGAATAAGAAAGAAATTAATTCATGGGTGAGATTAATCCAATTGAGATAATTATTGTATGTATTGATTTTATCAAAGGTGATTATAATCAGTAGTGAAGGTTGAGATACTAATTTTCCCAAAGGTAGTTATAATTAGTGGCACATGAATGTACCCCACTGGTGTGGGTGGGTCAAAATAATGATTTTATAAAATGTGGTTATAATCATTTTGACAGCTTGGATTGAATAATGATTTTACCTAATTAGGGTAGATTTTAATATGATAAACAAGTTGTGCCCTAGTAGGTAAAATCAGCAAGCATAACTCAAAGGTATATCCTATTACATAGATTGAATATGAACAAACACAAACATAGATGCAATGGTCTAATGATTGAAGAAGCCACAAACTACCAAGAACATGAGGATGGACAAAGTGATTAAAGAGATGATTGGAAGAATAATGGTGGATGAGCTATCTTGATATACATCATGTATATAAGCATTACCTACACAATCTAAATAGACTGTAGGCCAATGTAGTTCACCTAAAAGTGGAAGAAAATGGAATGAGGAATAGAATAGTAGAATAACAATTGATAAGTATGAATAATTTAGTTGTATAGAGATGCTCATCCTTATTAGCATTGATACAACCAAAATGGTCAATGGGTTGATTTGATCAAGGAGGGTGTGAGGATTTTCCATGGTGAACAAGGAGAAGTTTATGTATCACCATTGCTTGTAAGCTACTTTGACCTAATTTTTATTGTATCACATGATAGTATGTACCATGATAGAAAACATGATGATGACCTAGTCTTAATGTTTATAAGGACTAACTCCCAATCCAATAAACTTGTGAAAATATTGCACCAATGATAAAAACCATTGTGATAATGTTGACATATGAATATAGATGGACTCAAGTACAATGTGTAAGGAATCACCCAATAAATGAATAT
The DNA here is from genome assembly GCA_037957365.1 of Torreya grandis. Taxonomy (NCBI): domain Eukaryota; kingdom Viridiplantae; phylum Streptophyta; class Pinopsida; order Cupressales; family Taxaceae; genus Torreya; species Torreya grandis. Next base: position 188,410 of record JARHVA010005492.1, read on the forward strand.
AGATTTTGTCAAGGCACAACAATGAAATAAAACAAATACAAAAACAAAAAAACAAACAATTAAGTAAACACATGTAAAAATACTGATTGTAAAAGCAAGAGAAAACATCTTGTCATTAACCAAGTCAATATCTGCGTGTGAAGGCTTAAAAAAATGATAAATAAGAAGTGCCCCAAAGCAAAGTTATTTGTAAGGGAATAACATTTGGGGATAAAATATCCTAGTATAAGTTACATGCTTTGGTTTTACCCCAATGGGGTAAAAACTATGAACCTAGCCTAAAAAGTGTAAATTAGACGGTGCCTCTAAGGATACATGAAAAGGGTAGGTCACATTCCCCAATTACAATGGAATGAATTAGAGATAATAATGGATTTGACATAGTAGGGTGGATTTATTATTGGTGACTAGGTTTATATCAGACAAATGTTGTGGATTTTTGGGGCTTTATATCTCTCTTAAAGATTATGAGCTGATTTTTCTAATTTTTATGATTTTGAAATGTTTTTGAATTTTTTTATAGGTATTTCAACTCAAGAAATATTTATGATACATAAAATAGTAAACCTCAAAAAATAGTGAGAGGGTTAGCTTAGGTTGCTCAAAAAATGGTAGGAGCATTGGATTAGGTTTCTCATAGCATGGTGAGAACATGGTAAAGGAGTGATTGAGCTAACCTCAATGTGAATTGAGAACTACCTACATATTCCAAAGACCTCAAGTCACTGTAGCTCTACCTACACGAAAGGCATCCAGCTAAGTATCAACAAGTTTCAAGTAAATGAAAAACGCAAGGCAAATGATAATAATAATGGCAAGGTGATGCGATAATTCATGGTAAAGGTGTTATTTATAATTTACCCAGAGGTAATTATAATTAGAAAATAATGGCAAAGGGTCAATAGTACTAATTTAGCTAGTTATAATTAGTACCATAGGGTGGGACACTAATTTTACCAAAGGTGGTTATAATCAATGGCACCCATAATGAAACACAACAACAAATAAAGGATGTAATTTTTAGGACCACTATCATACTACTTTCATACACTACCATTTGAACATGTAATTCAAAAACAACTAATGGAACTAAATTTGTCATCAACCATTGAACATACTTGAAGTATAAATGAGTTAAAACCAAGACCAAACATGATAGGTGGGGTTAGGTAAAAATAACTGACTGGAAAAGGCTTAATGGTATACCATTTTACAATATGATGTAAATAATGATATATTATAGCATAAAAGGGTGATTGAGCTAACTTAAATGTGAATTGAGTGATGCCAACATAGTGCCAAAGGACTTCAAGTCATTTTAGTTTAAATGTATGGTAAGGTATGACAAGATGGCAAGGCAAGGCAAAGGGTAAGGCAAGACACATGAAAAGGTATGAAATAATTTCAAGGTGAGGTAAATGGTAAATGAAAAGGCTAAGGTGCATGTTAAGGCAAGATAAATGATAAGGTAAAATAAATGGTTATATTCATCCTGATGATGTGGATATACACATTTTAACCAAATATGATATGACTAGAATAATCAATTCTATAAATTGTTAGCCCACACCTCTTTTGAATAGTTGCGCTATCAAGAACTTGCTACTGATTTGGACTCTAATAACACTACTGTGATCTTTGTTTGTTGTTGAATCTATTTCCTCCAAACTTTGAGATAAGATGTCTTTGTATCTTCTAAAAAAGAAAGTGTGGCTAGGGATGATAAATATGGATAAATAGTGGATAAAATGTCTAATTTGGTGATGGTGATATAGATTATAATGGAATGTATAATGATTGAGAAAAAAGGAATATTGGTATTTTTAAGGTCACATAATGTTGCTAACTCTAGATTCAACATAATATTGGTTATGGTAGGGTTGAAGAATTATTAGTATGCTCTCAATAAAACCACCATATTTTTCTATTATTTGTGGTTTAGAGTAACTACCATCTAATTATAATATAGATTCAAAGCTATACTAATTTAATCTTTGATAATGTCTTCATCAAATAGTAAATAAATGTTGTGCTAAACTATTGGTACCTCGAAGAAGTTTTCATCAATAAAGTTGTCTTGATAATCCCGTAATACCTCTTAGAAGGTTTCACTAAGGAACATTGACTTTTGAATTTAATTGCCTTCTAGAACCTTAGACATGTTTTCACTAGAAGATGCTAGTATTGGAGTTTCATTTCCACCTAACACCTCCAAAAAGGTTTCACTAGGAGATTTATCTCTTTCTATATAAATATAGTCTTGGTTCCTATGATATTTTATAACTAATATGTCATCATGGATGCAATTTAATAACATGTGATTATATTTGTCCCAATTGACACTTGTGAGAGGTGAAATGTCAATATAATGAATATGTTGGGTAGTGTTTGTCATTTAGAACATTAATGGAATGAGAAGAGGTAGCACAACCTCATAGAATATACTAGGAGAACTTATATTGATGCTAAATTAATCATCCTAAAAAATTATGAAAGGATCATAAATGTATTCAAATCGATTTGAAAGTCATGTGTAAATAATTTTATAGCCATGAATGTATTCTAATTCATAAGTTCAGTATGTCTCAAGGGACTTTGAATCCAATGTTGATCCTGACTCTACTTTTGATTTTGATTTGATCATGGATGTTATTATAAGGATGTATTATTGAATGTTTGGATTTGGAAAAGTAATGTCTTGTGATGGCATAATGGGATATTCAATAATAGTTTCTTTGAAGAAAGGTTTAAAATATACCGGCTCATCTAGATAAAGCTCTTTAGAGAGAGGGAATAACTCAAGGGGTGACTCCATAGAGACTAGTTTGTCAATGTGAGACTCCTTAATGAGGGGAAAAGGTCAAGAGAAAATTAAAAGTATAATATCTTGTTAAAGGGAGGTTATTTAAAAATAGAACAATAGTGTATATAATTATTTTCCCAAAGGTGTTTATAATAATTAAGAAGTGACTCAACAAAGGCTAGTTTGTAAAAGTGAGAATCCTCAACCAAATGGAAAGGATCAAAAGGTGATTCATCATACATTGAGTTGTTACAAGTAAGTGTTTCAACAATAACATCATGGATTGGTTGGTTTTATTGGCCTTAATTTATAATTGGTTACAAAATATCAGTTTTGAATACATCTTGGTCTTTGAATGACGGCACTTGGAGAGGTAATGACTGGCTCTATTATGGCTGAGTGACCAACATGGGATTTTTAAATTAAGGGAATGTTGGGACTAGACAAAGAATTATCAGTATTTGGATATTTATCTCTTTGTAAATGGGCTCATATTCGATGAGCTCAATAAAGATTGGTTATTATTCTAGATGATAGATGCACTTTGTTTAGTCACAATTATGCAACCTTATTGGTATAATGAACTACCAAAATCGGAAGGGCCTAAAATAATGATAATGAATGGAAATTTCAGAGGTTGGTTGCAAGTGTACGCTGAAAGATGGGGGCTTGGATAAAATGGGGTGTCATCAAATATTGTGCTTGAGGGTCATGCCTTTATTTAATGTATAGAATGTTATAATTTGTATAGGGATCCGTATCATATGCTACATCATTATACAAAAAATGGTCATGACTTTGTCTAATGTATGAAATGTTATAAGATATACTGAGATCCATCTCATAAACTACATTTTCCTATGATTCTTGAATAAAATTTTAGTGGGTTTGTTTAACATATGGAATGATATAAGATATATCAGGGTATATCTCATAAGCAATGCCATCATACAAGTCTTGAACAAAGAATTCATGGGTCATAAATCTCCCATAGCCAAGATTATACATGGTCCACTACATTTGTATTGAGGCATATTTATATTGATTGATAGGTCTCATTAAAAACAAAGGGTCTAAAGGTAATGAAACACTGAGATCTAAAAAAGGGCCTTGGGCTATATAAAAGAAACACAAATGGAAAAATAATTAAACTAGGTAAGGGAAGTACAAAACAAAATTGAAAGTAGTCTAAAAATGATATTGATTTACATAAATATGGTTATCATTAGCACCAAAGGAAACACAAAGGTTCAAACTCGTTTATGGCTAGAGTATTGATTTGCCCACAAGTGGTTATAATTAGTCATAACACTATCTTAAAAAGTATAAAAAATATGAAAAAGGGTCAAGAGATATCAATGATTTTCATAAAGGTGGTTATAATCATAATAAAATAATGTTGGACTTAGAAACACAAAAACTCTAACGAGAACTCAAAATCAGAGTAAATTATTGTAATTGGCTCAAACGACACTCATTAATTACTTCACTTAAGACTCAAAGTTTGAATCATGAAAACTATTTGAATAAAGGGATTATGACAATCAAAAGTTCAGAAAAAAAAATTTAAATAAAACACATGGAAATATTGTGTCTCGAGTGTATTCTCTAAAGAAGGCACAAATCAAACAATAAGTACTAGGTCTAGGTAAGGGGTCTTTAGATCAAATATGAAACCAACCCAAGTAACACAATATAAACACAAAAGGAATACAACCTAGGCCAAAATTAGATGAGGCTTTGGTATGAACCTAATTATTTTACAATTTTAACTTCAAAAGGTTCATATTCAAATTTAATGTAAAAAAGACTCGGATGTTTAAGACAATGCTACACCAAAATGGATAGCATAACCACACATTTGAAACAAGAAAGGTATAATAATGGTTTTAAAATTGGTTGAAAAAGTGACAATAAACTTGAAATGATTAAGGTAGTGTAACAAAAATACTTCAAATAACTAACATAACAATAGTTTTGGACTAAAAAATCCAAGGCAAATGTTTGGGATGAAATGGGAAGTATAGCAATGTGTCATTTAAATAAGTGACACACACATAAATGTTTACAAAATGACCAAGGTAAAGTGTGGCATAAAATAGATGGCATAACACCTATTTAGGATAAAGGGGTGTATAAACATGAATTTTTTTGAATTAAATTTTATTAAACAAAAAATAGTTTTGACTCAAAACAATCAAATTAAAAAAGGAAAAAAAAAAAAAAAACACTCGTGTATCATCCTATTCCTAAGAAATGACAAGGTGGATTTATATTTTCATATTATGTTTATATAATCCTTATTGATATGAAATAATTATTAATCCAAAAATTTAAATTTGCATGAAAAGTAGAGTTTTTTATTCCCTCTCTTCTTTCAATATTTAATATGGTGACATGAAACTTACGGCTACTCATCTCGCATTTACAATATTTATGCGGCAAGTGGGGTTTGTCTAAAAATATAATTTCCATGCATTTTAAATGGACCCATATGTATGATTAACAATATGGCATAACATATCATTTGAATACGTGTTAACCAACCTATTGTGAAAATGTCTTGTCCTTTTCATAACCACTACATCTATCAATTGCTCAATACAATTTGATTTCAGATTTGACCCTATGTTTTGAGGTAGTATCTCACTAATGGATCTTGTTTAACCAATTAAGAAAATTTACTATTAATTCAACCTAAATTTATATACATCTACCATTGAGTGGGTTTGAAGTGATGCTGGAGATAAATTCCTGGGTCAACACTTCCCTAAAAAAATTGTGAGGGAGAAGTGAAATCTTGCCCACAAGTCAATATGCAAGAAATAAAAATTGTAGAAGGACTTTAAGGTTATGTTGGGATCATCCAAATAACTCATATTTTGCGGAGTGCCTTATAAATTTTCCTTTCACACTTAGATAAAGTGAGAAAATAATATGTAAAGCATTTTTGATCACTCAAGTTTCTTAAAGGGGATGTGAGAGATCATACATGCTAAAATCAGTTTACATAGAAAACACATAGTAAAATAAATTTAAAAAAAAAGATATTAAGTATATTAAATAAAATTTGTGTTATTTTTTAGATTACCAAGTGAAATATGATGTGACATTTAGCTTCTTGGAATTGTTTGTACTTGTAAAATATTAAAGAATTAGAAGATAAGTGTGATTAAGTGAATTTTAAGCACCAAAATAAAATATGAAAATGTCATTTTGAGATGTAATATTGTTTTTATTTTCTTGAAAAACCTTTTTAGAAGTTTTTTTTGATCAAAAAATTTAATACAACCTATAAAATCAATGTCAAAAATAAAACCAAACACATAAAAACACAAAAAGTAGCAGTCAAAGTTTTGATCATAACTTCTAAAATATGCATCATTTATTCATGAATTTTTTGTATGTATTTCATAGCTCAAAGGCTCATGTATATATAAAAAAATTATTGAAAAAGTGAAAAAAAAATGTTATTAACTCTGTATTAGTCAATTTTTAGCAAAAAACTAGAAAACAAAAGTGGTAGTCACTAATTTGATCATAAATACTAAAATATAGAGAGCATGTTTTTTAAAATTTTAGAGAAGTATAACAAAAAAATTACAAAAACTCATAAAAAAATTATTAAAAATTTGAATACATAAACATTTATTAATATGCTATGGGTCATTTTTGTTTAAACAAAGAAAAAAAAGAAAAAGAATAAAAGACTAAGAACAAAACAATTTTGTTGGGTGTACAATCATGAAGAGTCCCACCAGGTCTGCCATTATGTATCTAATGAATACAAAATGAGATATTAATATCATTTTATTAAGATAAAATAAAATTAAGAAACACACTATTTAAACTAACACCTTTACCCTAGGACCTATGAGGAGCAAATAACAAAACAAAAGAGAATTAAATGAAAGATATGCAGTAATTTTACCTTCCTTGAGACACTCCTTAGATTGTTGGAAAATGAGAGGATAATGTTCACTATTTTAAAAAATGGAGTATTTGTCAATGGTGCTCTTACATCATCTTTCCTTTATTCACCTTGTCTTGACTTGATTTGGCTGGACATGTTGGCATGGTAATACTATAATGAAACCTATTGGAGGTATTTTGGCATAATAATATTTCACTAAAAAAGCTTAGTCTAGATATATCTTGACACTTGTATTTATAGGTCTCAGAAGTAACTCTAACCCTAGATAATTTAAGTTTAGAACTAAATTTGTTTGAGTTAATCTAACCCTAAATTAAGTTATGCTAACTCTAGGCTGGGTTAAATATAATCATGAGGGCCATGTGAGAGACATGGGTCAAGAATGATTATGTCTTCCAGCCAATTACTACTATTTTATAAGTGTAATGACAACTCATATAAGATATTTTAGTTGACTTTATGAATTTACAAAAATATAAATTTATTAAGTCCCCATGATCCACTTGGCGACTTGTCATGAGAGTTGAGAAATAAATTTAATTAGTGAATTTAGAAAATAAAAAATTCTAAAAGCTATGGATTTTAGATATTTGTGTGATGTCATGCTGATGTCATCAAATTTAGATTTATGAATTTATAAAAAAACACTAATTAACTATAGAATTTTCAATTATGCTTTTATTTAAGCTTAAATAATTAAGTAATTTTGATCAGGTTAATTACTTATTATAAATTTATGTAAGATTATTCCTCACTCTTAGTCAAAAATGACAATTTTATAGGTCACAATTTGACTAGGTATGAATTGGAGAGAGGTTATTATTATGTATAGTGAATTTTGCCAAATATGGATCTATTAATGTGATTCAAGGCACTTACATCAAATATGTCGATAAACTTAGGACATTTAGTGATTTCTAGAATTAATTTATATTATTTGTAAGAAATCAGTTTGATGTCTATTTAGACATGAAAGTGAATAAAAAGGAATGTCTACAATGTGTGGTGAGAAGAGAAACTATTCTATAAATAAGACTCTTATAACTTATTTAGTAAAAGGCTATTATATTGATTCAGTTCATACATCTTATTGGTTAACTCAGTGACCTAAGATTTCAATGTGGAAGTTTCTTCCTCCATGATCTTTGTAAGTGCATGGGTCACTACCATAATAAATGTTGTATTTTTTGTGGAAAGAGATATAAAAACAAGTTTTAAGACATGATTAGTAAGAATTTTTTTTAATTCAAACTGAATTAGAAGGGGTAAATATACTTTTAATATTTTTGGGCACTTATTGGTTAGGATTAACAAAGGAAAAGGATAATTTCAAAACTATAGTGGAAAAACTAAAAAAATAGTCCAAGAAATAAAAAGGAGAAAAAAGGGAAAGGAACAATGTGGGAAAGTTTTGAAGCAATAGGACATAAACTAAAGAAGGTATGGCAAAACATGGAATAAAAAAATTATATATTTAATTAATAGAAATCAAATTTGGATATGGACCCTGGGTGACAAAAATGTGTCGAATGAAATTTTAGGTGGTTCAAGAAATTTTGAGAGTCAATAGAACTATAGAGGGAGAGATATGGTGAAAAAAAAAATTAAGTTTTTTTTGGGTTTATAAACTAATTTTTTCTTGGTTGTTTTGGCCAAAAGTCTATTAGCAAGCATGAATTTACCAACTATTCTCCATTACAATCACGTTGTTGATGTTTTTTTGAAACTGTTATGTTAGATATGGGTCCCAAGTCTGTTCATCTATCTAAGGATTTTACGGAGTCTCTCTAGCTACCAATGTTATCTGAATGAGTACTGCTCTCTAAAAAAAATTTAACAATAAATTTACACCTAAATGATAGCTCTTGGGTTACCTTATAGGTAAAAACTAGTTAATCAAGATGGGGACATTTCCCTTTTCTTTAGAAGGTCCTCTTAATAGGCCAACTACTTTGGGGTTCCTTTGGTATTCCTCATAATGATTTTTAGGGAATATGCCCAATTAATTTCCATAGTTATGCAGAGGGGTATTTAGCCTTATCCAAACTTGAAATGAACATGTAAAAATATAGAGGTAAGAAAAAATATTTTTGTAAATGGCACAGCTCTTGGAATGCCACTATTAAAAAAGAATTCTACAAAATCTACCTATAGGATGAGAAAGTGCCTTGATACCAGATGAAGGAAACCTTTTTTACAGACTTATGAGCTACAAAAAATAAAGGAAAAACAAAATAATCTTCATAAAATTACTTAAAATAACATTTATATCATAGGCTACTTCAATGGGGCAACCTCCTTTGAGTAAGTTCAATACAATAATATTCATGGATGCCTTCATTGGACCTCAACACTTAAATACTAAATCTATTATAAAAACTACTAACTCTCATATATGTTGGATAATTAAAATATTCTAAAGGGAAAACTTAAAAAGAATATGCATCCATGGTGATTAATAATCTAATAGTGAAAATATAAGGGTATGACATGGGTTACTAATAATAGTCTTTAATATTTTTGAAGTGGATTTCCATCATTAGTGTATTCTTTAAGCCTTCTATTTAATATATTATTATGACCTCCATGTTGAAATACTCATGCTTGATGGTCCTTTTTGAGTAGTGTGATCATATTCAGACCTAATCCATGTTCTTAGTGCATTATATTCAAGTGAAAGCTATTAATTTGGCACATCGCCTTCATAGTTTATTTTACTTTCAGTTCTCTTACCCTTTTCATTTAAAAGCAATAGGTCTAGTAGTAGTTTTAAGAGTGTTAACATGAAGGGAGTTATCACTATCAAGAGATTCACCTTATTGATTATGCCACCCACAATATAAAGGTGTCTCTATGATATCACTTAAGTGAGGATGCTTGAAAAACCTCCTCATGAGTGCAAGTTTTGATGATAATAAGTGTTTGTAAAATTATTATAAATGACACTCTATGTGAATTGATAGTTTTCCACTTGAATATCTATGGAATCCTTGAGGTATTTTACAATGCCAATCTCAATGGAAACCCTTTTCTTAGGACCTTAGTTTATTCATGGTAGATGAACTATTTTAGGGGTTTAATGAGTTTTTCAAAGAACACCCATAAGGGGAGAGGTAAAATAGGGAATTATATCCAGACTAGGATCTTAATCTTGGCTCACTTAGAGATAAATAAGTCTTGAGTGCAATGAGAAACAATAACCAACATGTTTAAAATAAGTCAGGCGCCATGGTTGAATATAACTTTGTAATGTTTGGGGTTAGAAAAGTGAAACAATAAAAAATCCTCGATAAAGTTTTGGACTCCTTTTAGTTTCACAACATAGCCTTGTCAATGGTTGTGGACCCATTCTTTAATAGGATCTTGGGAGGGACTCTACTCACAAATTAAGCCGCTAGAGTGAAATTTTCAAAATAACTACAAGGTTTATCAAACTTTGGTAAATTTAGCATTACATCAAGTAAATGAGTTTTTGGGTTAGAACTAGTACCTCATGATATACGTTCAATACAAACTTATTTTTTTATTTCAACTCCATTGATATTAAAACTCCAACCAATTTTCCCTACATCCAAAGATGTAGAAATGGTGGAGGCAAGCATTTAATAAAGGTTTTACAAAACTACCCAAAGAGTAGATGCCAGCCCAACTTAGTGCAATAAATCCATAGTAAAAATATAATTATCCTACCTACATCTATTAAATATCAATGATGTGACATATGGGAAAATAAATCCTAAAATTCTATAGAAATATAGTTCTTCATATGGTTGAATCCTCCCCAAATGATCTATGATGTTTATTTTTGGTATTTCAGGGCTTAATTCTTCGTAAACATTTTATGCCATTTGAATTTGAAGTTATTATTCTTGAAGTAATTAATATTATAATCACCTTGATATTTAAATGGGAAATGAAATTTAAATATTTACTTAATTTTAGGTTATATTTGTTGGGGAAAATATTATTTCATTTAAACAAATTATAAATTTTTATGTTTGAAAAATAAAATGAAAGAATTTTGAATTATAAAAAAGGTATTTTTTTTGCATTAACCAATCAAGACATACCATTTAAAATTTATTTCTTAAGTTTTAACTATTGTCTTTATGAAAATAACATTTTTAAATGTAGAAAAAATATAATTTTTATATGATTATGTGTTTAATGTCTTTTATTATTTACGTTCACGTAGATTTATATATAATATTTATCATTTTACACATTCAATATGTTTGACATGCCACTCTATTCCTACTCATAATATAAAACATATATATGTGTATTAGCACACCTCAAAATCATACCTCTCTAATACACCTAAAACATCATGTACAATATGATAAAAACAAAACAATTCCACATAAACAATCACAATCTAGTGGGTTGATGCTACAAAATTAAAATACAACCATCAAACTACTGAATTCAAATTTAAAAGTTACTACATAGTTGACAAAAATACATTTTTTATCTATATTTATATGAGCCACACGAACCATAGGTGTCACTATTACTATGGATATCTCACCCCTATCTACAAATCCCTTATTTTTAAGGTCTTTATCACATTTTATTTTTATAATTTGTATTATTTAACCCTAATTTAGATAAAACTAGAATATTAATATAGATTATAGAATATAAAAATAAATCATATATTTGAATATAAAATATTTAAACTGATTTAACAAGTAGCATGTGCTAAATATAGAAAGTACTAAATAGATCAAGATACTTAGATTTTTTTGTTAACTATATGAATTTGATAAAATTATGATATAATGGAAAAGAGTTGGAAATAAGCCTTAGCATCTCTCAAACTTAGAAATGACTGTATGTGTGTTCTAGACCACTAAAATTAGACTAGGGTGAAACCATTGATGTTACTGACTATACCTAATGTTAATGCCTTTGGCTATATTTGATTTATGTGACCATATAGTCAACTAAAACTACTTGTATTACCTTTATATGTGCGATATTGATTATGTTAAAAAAACCTAAAATAAATATCCTTTTTAAAACCCTAGCTCCTCTTATGAAAAGTTAAAAATTGTAATAGCTTAAGAAATGTAATTCTCTGAACTGACCCCAATCATCTATGTATCCATTACTCTAAAAATGGAATTCAAGCCACATGTAGTTTTACCTCTTAATTCTAATGTTTAATTATGATACTTTACCACATGAATACACCTATAATCCTCCTTTCTATATGTGAAAATAATCACTCTTGATTTGGCTCAATGTGCTTCTGAATTGGGTGATGATTGCTCCTAGTGACTAATTTATAATTTGAGAAGAATAGGGTAGAATTTATCAATGTGTAATATATATGGTTTATAGATAATTTTCAAGTGAGTAACAAGTACCAGTTTGATTTGTATTTATATAAATTATTTTGGTTTAATTTTCAATCCACCAACATGTTATGTTAATGGGCCAACTTATATGAATGATTTAGATTTGAAAAATAGTTGTTGCTAGGAGAGGGTCAGTAACATCACCCTTAGGAAATTTTAATTGATGAATTTTTGTTCGCCTAAAGTTATTGTCCAATCCATAGACATGTAGATATAATAATATAGAGATGTTTAGGTAAGATATTTATCTAGTTTAACATAGATTGCGAAGTTTGAATAGACAACTAACAATAAAATGAGGGTATTGGACTAATATCAAGCATGTGGATATGATAGAATGGAAAATAAGAGAATATATGTGTGCAAAAGTCATTTATGGTGAAGGTAGATAAAAAGTGACATTGTAAATTGTCTAACACAATAATTTAGTACTTACAAATATCCCAATTTTTTATATTATTGAAATTTAATACAAACAATATAGTAAAAGGATAAAGATATATTTGATTGTGTATAACCAACTTTGTCTTTGCGAGATAGCTCCAAATGTGAAGCTTTTATTTAATCATAACTTGTGACTAAAATGTAGTAGTCAATGTCATATGTGAGATCTATAATTTGAAATTAAAAAAATTATGAGCAAGGAAGGATCACACTTGTATGTGAGTAAATAGTGTTTCCTTATAACTTGTTGGAGATCATGATAGAGCCATTCTTATTTTTTGAATGACATGGAGATTTGTGGTGAAAGTACCCTAATTTTGTGTAACTATAGAATACCTTAGGTTGGGAAGATAAATTCATCAACCCTTATGAATAGGGAGTAGTGCTAAGATCATTGGGTGTCATTAAACCTCATTTTAACTAACTCAAATAACTATTCTTGATATTATCTTAAACCTTATAATGGTAAGGTGGGAACCACATAATGGGTTTAGTATGGGTAATTACATAGATATTGAGTGCCACTAATCATAATTTTAAATTACCTTAAAAATCATGAATCAACCATTGTAGAAGAACATATAAATTTAAGTTTTTTCACTACCTGGTCCCATTGGATTTTATTTACAAGTACACAAATAAAATTGTAATCACTAAAAATATGTAAAAGTGTGTAAAAAGTATCATGAATCAATTAATCAATGCCAACTGTAAGCTATCATAGTGTGTCTATCCATGAAAAATACTCATGCCCCATTAGATATGTACTAGCTAATATACAATTTTATGAATCTACGTGCTAAATTGGAGAACGTATATCTCTAATGCATATGTATGTGAAAACTTTTAATTCATGTTCCTAAGAACCATGTGCATTTACATGTATTATACACTCAAAGATATCTAAATATATATTTTAACACTCATGTTTCTCTTAAGTGAGTGCATATGTATGGCATATGACCCTAGGGTATGTACCAATGTGTAAATATTTATCACATATCTAAACCAATATGATATCTAAACCATTATAAAAGTCTAAAATCTATATTATTTATCTAAAAATATGATTTTTATATTCATAGAGGTGTGTGTGTCTATGAAATTCCCACTTATATGCCACCCTTTGAGGTTAGGTATGTATCCTAAAAGTCACTCCTCTCAAATTAAAGATTTAACTACAACATGTCATGTACAAAGATGTAATCATATATAATTATGTAAACATGTAGATCATATATCATCATAATAATATAAACATATAAATAAAATATGTATGTAACATATGTAATGAAAATCATATAAATGTCCTGTTGAGATAAATATATCAATTAGGTACATAGTAGTAAACATCATTGATGTAAAAAATGAATAATCCTATACATGAAAGAGGTGTATGATATAAATCATGTCACCACACAAATGGGGAGAAAGAGAGATTAATATAATTAGATGTTTTGGATCAATGGTTGATTCTAATTAACTTTCGATAGTGGAAATGAGATAAAATAAATATTTAGAGTTGATTAGATATAGAATATATTGCCAATGCACGTAAGGTCACTAACATCATAGTAGGAAAAAATCATTGACATTACTAACTATAGATGATGTTATTGTCTATGGTTGTTTTGTCTCTATGTGATCATATAGCTAGTTTTTCCTACTTTTAATACATGTTTGTGCATGATCTTGACACCTAAATGTGTACACAAATCCATAAATCAATCCCCTTATTCTTAAAACCCTCAATCCACTTGTGAAGGTTATAAACTTATTAAAAATAGTAAATTTTAATTATATTAACTAACTCTAATCACACCCATTTATGATTAACCACTACCTATGTATCTAATACTCTGAAGAGGGAAGCCAAAGCCACACATATTTATTCCCTTTAATGTGAATGTGTAATTGTACTCCTTTGGTATATGAACTCACCAAGAATCTAGATTTAAATAATTGAATATATGAACTCTTAAGTTGGATTTGTGTTTTTAAAAATTGGATAATGACTTCTCATAGTGATTGATATGAAATTTGGTAAGAATAAGATCACTTTGATTAATGTGGATTAGTGTATAAATGTTTGATAGATCAATTCTAAGAGAGTAAAAAGTATGGTTTTGATTTATATTTATATAAGTATGTTTGTGTAATTTATCATGCCACCAACATTTTAGGAAAATTGATTGACCCATAATAATTATTTATATTTGAATAATAGTTGTTGTTGGGTGAGAATCATTAATGTTTCCCTTAGGATAAATTCATTGACAAAATTATTTTAGCTTGACATTAGTATCATAGAGAAAATAATGCATATATAATGATTTAGATATGTTTAAGTGATATATTTAGTTAGTTTGACATAGAATGAGATGTTCCTATCAATGGCTCAAAACAATGAGAGGTTCAAAATCATATCATACATGTTGATGTCAGTGGATGAAGAATAAGATAATATATATGCACACAAGTCATGTATAGTGAAGTTAGGTCAAAAAAGACATTGTCAAGTGTCTAATACCACATTTCAGTAACCACACATGTATATCTACATATTCAACACCAACTATAATTTATAATAAGGGTAGGTATATTGTTATTATCATCACTCATGCCCACCATACTGGAAACCTATATGTAGCTCTTGTGTCATTCAATATTGGATCTATTATAAGAATAATAGACATCCTCATCATCAATTTAGACTATCTCTCCTATCTTTAGCACTGTAAAATCATTGACTTGTTGGGGGAATGACCATGACCTCATCCATACCAGTCTATCCAAGGGCTTATCCTATTTAAACTCAAACATTTAGGTGACCCACTTATGATAAAATATCTCAATTTATCCACAATTATCCCAATACTATTTGATAACCTAAAACCTTCTTAGCTCCCTAAAATCGTAAAACCATCTTGGATGATATCTAATGTCACCCTTGTGTAAGCAATCCAAAATTTTATTTGATCTATTAGTGTATCATTGATCAAGCCTGTATAAATAGAAGGTTACATTGCATATAGAATCTCTTGTCCTTGCCCCTTTGCTATAAATAAAACTAGCTTAGTAAATGCCAAGTGCTTATAGGCCTAGATTTTTATAAGTTTTCCTTTAACTTCCCCACCACACCTTGTCTTTTTGTTTTAATCATATAAATAAGTGAGAAATCATTCTCCATACCCATGCATAATAGACTATCATGACCTTACTATTTTATCTCCTATAAAAATTCCAAAATAATATTTACGAACATCCAAAATTATGGAAAGTCCCCTATCATCATGTCATAATGAATGGCATAGTATAGAATCCTACTCAACCCAATTTACGTGATGATATTAATTCACCAATAAATAAGAATCATAAAAATATATCATAATATGACTAAAATAGAGTAGAATATATGAATAAATAATGAGCCATATTCAGGGGAAACCTCCATAACCTTACAATAAGAACAAAATTCATAATATGATGATGAAATATTAACCAATACCTCTTATATACAATAAATATGTCATGGAAACATCCTATGTTGACCTTACCACAAATATTAAGTTAAGAGATGATCACATAACTTAATTAAAGGCTAAGCTAGCCTCAAGTTGGATACTCATATCCTAATACATGTTATAGGCTAAGTTGTAGCATTCACCCCATAAAAACAAGTGTTTTGTTTATTATAAATGATAATTGGATGTTTTAATATGAATTATTTATCTTCCCATAGAAATCCTCTATCGATAGGTCTTTCAACTTGATAAGAAACTATATGATCACCTTCATCTACATTCTTTTCAGATGAGTCATGGAAATATCTTCTAATTGTAAGGTGATTCTTCCTTCATCATTAAGCATTAACAACCTTGTTTGGATGAGAACATTTTGGCCAAAATTTGAAAGATGATTATTAGGTGTATTTTTTTTTATTGAGGAGTCTCCAATTTAGGGTGTACCTTGACTATTTGAATTTGTGGTTTTATCTTCAAGGAAGATGTTCTCGATGGCTACTAGTTGTCATAAATTACTCTAAATGGATATTTTTTTGAAGAAGTATTTATTTTAGGTGTCATATTTAATGGCATATCGTCAAATAAAACTGAATAATTTTTCATCATTTCCTAAATAGATGATGGTATTTTCATGGGGATATTTTTATTCCACTAAAAATAATTGTGCTTCAAGCATAACAGATCTCTTTTCCAGAAGCATTTAAATTTGATGAGAGCTTGCCATATGCACTAACTTTGCACACACCCATCTCAATTCAAACCTATTGCCTTCCAAAAGAAAATGCATTAATCATTCCTAAAAGATCAGCTTGATTATATCCAAGTTCATGAGGCATTATAATCACAAATAAAATATTAGAACACCCCATGAGAATGTAAAACATAGGTTTTTTTAATATGTATTTCCACCCAATTAGTTTAAGACTATGGAAATTTATTAAAAAAATAAATAATTCCCCCATTTGTAACCATGACCTAAATGTTTGGTGTTGGATAAATAAAATAGTTCACACATGAAGTGATTAATGGCATTATGAGTACATCATGAGTCAATCAATAAGGTTACCTATTATTTTTTCAAGAACCTTACTACCTTGAAATTTTGTGTATTGATAACACTTAATAGTGCATGGTAAGAGATAGTTGGTTGAAAATCCCTAAAATTTAACTCAAAAATAACCTTTACAAATTTTTATTCATCCTCACCTTGTTCATTGAACCCCTAAATGTATAACAATTTATTTTCACCATATTTATGTCCTCAAATGTAATTTTTGGCATAGTTAAAACATAAACCTTTTACTTTTTTTAATTAAAATTTTATGATGTTAATCATTTTGGTGGAGGAAATGATAGTGATGGAATTATATTAGCATTGTTGCTAGTTACTACATGTCTACAAGTCATTTGGGTTCTTACTTTTATTCATGTCTACATGTAATGATATGTTATATAATAGATGAATATAATACTTATCTGAGCTAATCTATCACAAATTTTTTAATTGGTTAAATTAATTTTTTATCGCACTATTACTATAATGTTTTATATCTCCTATATAAAAACTAACCAAGTGTTAATTATAGCATTCTTATTATTTGGAGAACACAACCACTAATACCAAATTAATTTTTTAGGTTCAAGATATAAGGATACCATTTATAACTTTTGTCTACATGGGATCTGATGTACATAAAAAAAAATTCTCCATTTAGTTTATCCAAGTGACTAAATCCTTCCCATAAAACTTATGCACTTCCACTTTTGGCATCATGTTATACCACCAAAATGGACACCAACCAAAGGCAAAGGTTGAGTTGTGTCATGGATTAGATTAGGTTGAAACTAAGATATACATTGGTTAGTTTTAGTTGTACTGAATTGTAATTGATTCAAAAACATCAAAGGAAAATTGAGTCACTACCAAACCTCATCCAATTGGTGATTGATTTTTTACATATCTCATTTATTGATGATATTAGAGTGTATATTATGCACACAATACTCAAGTTGGTTCAATATATAATTTTTAAAATATAACCATGGAATAAAAGATCCATAAATTCCTATTTTTGACTCCATCTCATCTTTGCTATGAGTTTTTCATAGAATTTTAGAACACTTCCCTTGGGCCATAATGTTCGATCCTTTCATACAAAGGCTTGAAAATGCATAATGAATTTTTAGCTTTACCAAAACATTTACTAAATGATATCAAACTCAGGTCAATCTAAAATAGAAAGAATATTAAACACAAACCCATACTAAAATTTTGTGAGTTATTCAAATATGTGAATAAACAAGAAATAAACCTAAAATTGCAACCTATAGATCAAAATTAGAAAAAAAAACACTAAATTGAAATAAATCACTAAAAATGATCACCAAGGCCTAAGTTTTATTGTATCTTGCATGAATCATTATCTAACTTAGGCCAAAAAATTCTATAAAATTATGGAATATATTGAAAGACATAAGTGTTTCTTAAAAATTATGGTGTCAACCATACTTTTGCCCAAATCGAAGCTATGATACCAATTGTGATGAAATTACTTCACCAATAAATAAGAATAAAAAATTATATCACAATATGACTATAATAGAGGATAATATATACAAATAAAATATGTGACATTATAAGGGGACAAACTCTTCAAGTAAACCCATATTATGAATAATAAGTGACATTAATTTCATTATTGATATAAAAACAACATGAATGATCAAAGTTTCATTATATCATAATAATTTAATATATCTCTAGACATTCTCAAGAAATCATATCAGTATAAAAATTAATTTAACAATAGATTCAATCTCCAGGATCTAACTAGAGATCGTTTACCATTAGTAGTCATATGTTTTCTTAATGAACGAGGATCCAATTCAATTGATTTAATTTTCCATCACATAAATACAATATTGTAAGATAAAGCCAAGCAACAACTAATAAAAAGTCAAACCGAAATTCAATAAGTCATCCTTATGTCTAATGCTTTACACTAACAATGGTTAAGGACACCACTCATTTAATTTAACCTATATCTGTGCTCATAAAGGAATTTCCATACGTACCTAGTATCAAGTGAGTTATATACATTATTCAAAATTTATCCATTATATCTCAAATTGCTTAAAAGTCTCAAATCCTATGAGTTATAAGTTCACTTATCAAACTCTTACTTGTAATATGCTTCAAGCATGTCATTAGTTTTTGATGATTATAAATGAAAACTCACCTATGGACTAATATCTCACATATTTCCACTATTCATTAAATGATAACATAAGGGTGAGTTCCTCACTTCCTTCTTACAAGTGGAATTCATAATACATGAAATAAATAAAGGAAGTGAATGAATCAAATTTACATCATTCAAAACTCAAAAAGAGAATCATCGACACAAGATATGAGATTTTATAATAGAATTATAATCAAAACCTTAAGTATATATGAAATTAAATAAACCCTGTCCCATAATATTTTTCTCATCTTAGATTTATACCCAATTTGGTTTAGACTAACTTTGAGGGTATCAATTATATATCATATCTTAAATAGTCATATAAAATATATAAATAAATTTTTCCTACCATTACCTTATTAATTTTATAATTATAATACAATGTGAGATCAAAAAAAGAATAAGTGTTCTAACACATAACAATATCCCAATCATAATGATAGATTCATGTATGTATGAATAGTCACCATTTTATAAAAAACCAATGGTCATATTATTATTATTTTTCCACAATAATGAGATAAAAGAGAGAAAATTAATTATTTTTCATTATAGGTAACAAGAAAAACAAAAATATATACCTATGCACTATATTCCTATCATACAATAAATACACCAGTGTTATCATCACATTATAGTTTGTAAACACAGATATGAATTGGGCTAATAATTTTTCATTCCTTTTTATCAAAATGTTCTTTTGAATAGATAAAAATACTATAAATTTGTATGAATTAAAATTCCCATTCACACACATAATCCGAAGGTGAAATTATACAAAAAATTGATATAATGATTCTAACTAAATGTTCATGCTTAGATGCAATGTAATATTTCTAAGGAAAATTTTATAGTCAAATATGAATCTAAATTGCCTTATTTATTTTCTAAAAACAAATTGAAAAAAACATTACAAAAATTCTATGAATATTTTATATTCCCTAAATAAACCTATATTTAAAATCAAATAATTTTCTTAAATTATTGAGCTAATATGTATTGATACCATTCTCACCATTTTTTAACTTCATTATTTATATTTTTCATAGAAACTAATAACCATATCTTCATTTCATAGTTGATATTCTAAATCAAAAACCCCTCCTCCATCTCTATTCAAAATTGGAACAAGAATTATCACAAACAAATATGACTACAATACTTTGAAGAAAAACTCTTATCTAATACTTCCCAGAATAATGTCTTCAAAGCATAAGTTCTTCCTACAAACTCCTTTTTTAGCTAATAAAATTTAAAATAAGTCTAGTATATTCATTCAAAGATTAAAAAAAGATTATGTCAAACCCATGAAATTTTCTTCCACATTTGCATTTTACTATGGTTTTGTCCATGGGTTATCATCCACGAGGAATAATAAGTGAGATTAACTTGTATTTAATTTTTTTGAAGAATCGTATCCTAATTTCTTACCATGGCTCCTAATTTATGATGTAATCCTATCCTTTCTTACTTCCTATAATATTTTCCTAAGTTTTCATTTGTCATAAAATCTTTATTTAAATGTCATTATGTTAGGTTTCTAAATCTTACCTCTCAATTTGGTTCAATACCAGTGAGAGTTTTGAAAAAGCCTTAATTTGTGAAATCCAATATTGAAAGGGTTTTATAATGTTTTAATCAAAACATTACCAATATTTTCCAAATGATGTAAAAAGGACTATTGTTTTTCAGTAATCATGTCAAATGTGTATGCCAATGTACATAAAGTATAAGCTACTCATATGTTTCCCTACAAGGTGGTAAATGCTAAGACTTTTGCTCAAAACTTACCTTTCTATTCAATAATATTATAAAATTCTTTATTTTACCTTTTGAATTTATATAAGGTGTTTTTATTTCATTCAAAATATTATTTTTACTTGTAAATTTAATTTAATAATTTTTTTTCCTATCATCATTGTTTTCACAAAGTTCACAAGTCTATATGTTTTAAACATAGTTATGCATATTTGCAAGATAAATTATATTACAATGTGATTATTCACAAATAAATCAGAAAGTCAAAAATAATAATAACAAAAGTTTAAAATCTATTAGATTCAAATGAATAAGAATTATTAATGTGACAACTTTTGGATATCTAATTTATTAACTTATCAATCAACAAATAACTCAACAATAACTAAGGAATCTAAAGCATAACATAAATAAAAGTCATAACAATGTATAAAATAAAAAAATATGCATCAAAATAATATTCTATAGTCCAAAATACATGTGAATCTTTTATACATTCATGCCAAATTGTACAAGAATATTATATGACCTGAACCAATATTTGTATTAAATACATGACCATATCCTTTATGCACATGAACACATGCAACTAGATACATTTATGCTATATATACAACATAGTAAATTTTAAAACATAATAAATGTTGAATTAATCAAGTATAATAATACTTTACATAGTATAACATTGATATCATATACTTATGAAAGAGGTGTATAATCTATTGTTAGCAATAGTCAAATAGAATAAGTTTGAATGTACTAACATTGAAATAATGGTAGAATGATAAAAAAATATCTAATTTTTTTTTACAATAGCAAACACATAAACATGATTTACAAGAATTACATAACAATGAAAATAATAATGTCTCAAAAGGGGATATGAAAATAATATGTTATTTTTAGTTTCCAAGTTATTTCTAGCTTGTTTGAGTACAATTAGTTCTTGGCACAAAACCATTATAATGAAACAAACATAAAAATGGCTTTAAAATGATCTCAAAGATCTAAAAACCATAATGGAATGGAAATGAAATAAATAAATAAGATATAATAGGTACCTAAATCATTCCTTAAATTACCTATAATATGCATTACACACAAAATGATGTAAAAAGTGATCCATCTATACATAAATAATGGCACTTTATAAATAATGACTTTACAAATGCTTTATAGTACATAATTATACAATTTATTTTTGGAAAATACAAAACTGATGAAAAATATAACAAATATAAAGTAATAACTATGAAGAGTATGAAAAATCATGCACTTTTAAAAAAAATAACATGTCAATTTGCTTCACATATCATAAGATATGGCTCTTAGAAGTTCTAAAAGTTCAAGGGCATTGCTCAATAAAATCCA
Organism: Torreya grandis; assembly: GCA_037957365.1. Classification (NCBI taxonomy): domain Eukaryota; kingdom Viridiplantae; phylum Streptophyta; class Pinopsida; order Cupressales; family Taxaceae; genus Torreya; species Torreya grandis. The sequence goes on from JARHVA010005492.1 coordinate 210,855, forward strand.
ATAATCCTATTTTTTTGTGAAATTAGTTGCAAAAATTTACCATAATTCTTTACCAAAAAATTCAGTGTCACAATTATGGTACAAACAAGAAAACCAACACCTTTATAGCCTTATTGGATCAAAATTTATGACATTTAGATCAAAAATATCTTGAAAAAATGCCCAATAAAAAAGAGGTATCCATTGAAGGATGAAATAATGGTTGGTCATATTAGCATCCCAATGATCCATGTAAAATCACAATGTAACACATCATGACATAACACATTACAATGTAAAACATCACAATTTAACACATCATATCAAGATGGTCTAAAAATTTCAGATGGACAGCATGAAAAATTTGTTAATTAATTTTTTGTAAGCTTAAGTTTTATAAAAAACTAATGAAGATTAAAATAAAAAAAATTATGATACTATTTTTAATTGAAAAAAATGCAAACAAATTGAAGAAAAGTCCTCTTGTCGTTATTTTTCCTTGAAGTGCCCAGCATCAATAATTCACTTGAAAAAATCTATTGAAACTTTTGCATTTAAAAAATATAAATTTTTGTTACTTTTATCATAAAAATCATGCCCCATTTTATAATTTTTTATTTTTCCATAAAACTGAAAATTATAGAAAAAAAAATCCTTAAAAAAATCAATTCAGACGAAAGGGAAGAAACCCAGTTTGGTTTTTGTGGAACCCAAAACAATAGGAGGCCAAAAATGACATAGAAAACAGGTGAAATGGGTAAGAATGCTGAGAAAATATAACAAATCTAGAACATTGATCTCGGGAAAGATAACATCTAATATTATTTATAAAAACTAAGATTCCATATAGAAAAAATAAAAGTTTTAGTATCCCAAAAAACTCTTCTAGTATCAATTTTCATTATAAAATAAGAGTGAATAAATAATCAAAATTTTCTTTAGAAGCATTACAAACTAGTACACATTTCAAATATATCCATGTACAAAGGGATGGTGGATATATAAAGTAAATTCAAATACCTAGTCCCATTTCTCTATTGGTCACATAATAATTACATGTGATTGTTCCTCTTAATGATGACTAAATAAATATGAAGATACTGATCTTAGTAAATATGATTATCTTTAAATATAAATATTTTTTCTTTATTTATAATAACTATGTTTGTAAGTATGATCAAAGACCATCCTAATTCTCCTTTGAGCTATAAAAGATATATACAACCCTATCTTATGTTGAATGTGTTATGTGTTGAAAATATCAATAAAAAAATGATTATATAATTTTTTATGTCAAAAAATTATAGTTCAAATATGAAAAAAACTATAAATATATGTCTATATTAATAGTGACAAATGAATAGGTTATGTAATCATTTTGACTACACCATATACAAGTTGATATTGTTTTTCCTAGGGTCACCTTCCTACTAGGGTTAGTTATTGGGGATGCCATCCATAAATTTATTTTATAACTTTAAGATTTTTTACTATAGTAGATTATATTCTTAAATATTCTATAGTTTTCTTAAGCATCATAGTCATGACAATTGATTTGAAATGCTATATTTCAATCTATTTTGTAGATTATTTGGATGTATTGATTTTTTATAAATAATGCATAAAAGTTTTTGATTTTTTATACATAAGAATACAATTTAGATTTCTTTTTCAATATATATATATTTTTTGTGTCTATATCTCCCTCAGTGCAATCATTGTTTTCACAAGCATTGTATAGACAAGTGGCTTTCTTTGAACTGAAACTGTCCGCTATGATACGCTGAAGTTCTGATTGAAGAAGGAAATGCGGCGCATGAAGTTCAAATCCATATGGCGGGAGAAGAGTCAAATGTTTTTTGTCTGCGTGACGATGGCAATACCGTCAGATTAAAATATATAGAAGAAAAATTTCTGCAATTCAATTCAAGGATTTGGGCGATGTTAACTTTCATAAGCCGAGGAAATTCGAGATAAAAAATTAAAACCGCTATAATCCATGTTTGTAAGGACTGGATGCATTTTAATCCAAACGATTCGTTTTTGGTTTTACAGGGCTTAATTATTAGTAAATATTTTGGTCTCAGCTTAACTAGGCCTCAATTATTAGTAAATATTTTCGTGCACTCATAAATTGATAGGTACATTCTTTAAGAATTACAAAATTTATATTAAAAAAAAATTCTATATTAAAAAAATTGTGATTCATTATCCAATATTTTCTAGTATTTGAATTTGAATTTATTATATTTTAATATAAATTTCACCTTACAATACTCTTATTATTAATATATTTTTTTTTTTGAAAAACAAAGCATTAATTTTATTTAATAAAATTTTAACTATATTGAAGGAAAGACTTTTTTACTATAAGAAAGTGAATTTCTACATTCACCAATTAAAACATTTGTAATTTAATTAAATTTTAAATATAACTTTTAGTAAAATAATACTTTTAAAATGTAAAAAAATATTATTTTTAATATAAATTTATGTTTAATATTTGTTGTCATTTACATTCAAATATCTTTTTACTTAATATCCATTTTTTACATTCGATATGTTAGACACATCATTTTCATGCCTATTGATTTTATGGAATAGTTATATTAATTTTAAAAAAAGGTGTTCAATAACATTATTCTTCCATTCAATGGTGTTGTGTATTGTTGCATCTATTTATTGGGTTTTATTATAAATATTCAATTGCAATTTTATTCAATAATCTTATTCACATCTATGTAGGGCCTTTGTAGTCTCTCTAATGAGTCTAGGTGATCTAACATGTATTGTAACTAATGTTTCCATTATATATTGCATTAATATAGAAAGTTGCCCTAAAATCACAATGTCCATAATATCATAATGCATAGCCTAAATTATTGAGTTCCACCTAATTTTTCATATTTTCTAAACAAACATAAAAAATATACATTAGATCTCATATATATCAAATAAATCTATATCTACATAATAACTCTATTTATATCTTGATTACCTATAAGTCTAAGAATAGTAATGATCATAACACCATTATTAAACACATTGGCTTATCATGTACATCCCTTGTGTCATCTTCATTCATCTGTCATGTCATCAAGATTGAATCCATCTTCCCCTCTATAAAACCAAAACTGATGGTCTTGGTCTCATATGGAGGGATTTCTACTCTAGATCCTTATCCAAAATATTCATTATACATAGATTTTCAGATCAAATTTTTCCCTTGTCTGACTTGCTAAGTCTCTACTACCATCTTCACTATGGGGATCTCTCCTCTATTTATCAAACTTTAGCTTAGTAGCTTATTGTAACATCAGAATGCCTTATTTTGAACTCATTATAAAAACTACCACCTGAACAAGCGCCTACACATCCTCCTCTATCACTACCAATAACTTTACTCTCCACTAGTTTATCCTTTCCTCATGCTAAGGATCATGTAAAGATCTCAAAGTTATGATGACTATCCTCAGCCCCTATCCTCCACCCTTTATGAATCTCTAGCATGTCTTGCCCAATACAAGTGTAAGGCTATATATGTCATTATGTATGGTAGCCCTAAAAAATCTAGGAACATGATTACATGAATTGGGATCTACCCACCAAGTAAAAGTCCATGTAAAATTGGTCAAACCTTGAGCTCAAACTATAGGTGTAAATATTTAGCCCTGCATACACTAAACTTATGTACATGGCCCATACAATCCCCCTCCTAATTATATACAATGTGAGATTTCACCAAATTTCTTGATCTCCTGTCCTAACTCTAGTAAATTTTCATACCACCTACAACAATGATTATTTTAACTTGTACATATTTTTTTCTCATTTATACAAAGTAAGAAAATTATAGCTACCCAACCATCAGTTTGTCTCATGCTAGGATAGAATAAAACATGTGAAATAAATATACCCAAATACCAACTTTAGTTTTTTATAATATACTCTTATCTATTTTTTCTATAAAAACACAATCATGAATCAATAAACACCCCCATCTAGCTTTAACCATAAAACTAGTGATCTCCTCCTACATCTACAAAATCAATGTTGTGAAAACATCATCAATTTTAAGAATGTGAGTGGTAGGTCAGTAAGCGCATAGGATTGGTGGCTAAAAAGGGTTTATGTATAGACTATTTTTGTAAAAAATGATAAATCTCAACATATATATATTTTTTGAAATGTATAAAATAAAAATTTAAAGATGATATAAAAACATGAATCATGGAATTTATAGAATTATTTTTTCAATGATTAGGTGTAACTAGGTCAAACATCTCAAATTATAAGGGGTCTTCTATTTTTATAAAAAAGTAGAGTAGATAGTTAGTAATTTGTCCCCTCATTTTCTCAACATCATTGAGTATTGTTTTAAACCCTCTAGTATAAAGTTAGATAAGATCATCTAGTTTGCAACTTATATTTTTTTTTTTAAATTAATGAATATATGTATGTATCTCTGTGTGTGTGTGTGTGTGTGTGTGTGTGTGTGTGTGTGTGTGTGTGTGTGTGTGTGTGTGTGTGTGTGTGTGTGTGTGTGTGTGTGTGTGTGTGTGTGTGTGTGTGTGTGTGTGTGTTCGCGCATGTATTTTTGCATCCATACATATGTAACAAGTAAATAGGCCCTTAAAACTAATAAAAAATGGAGAGATGATTGTGTACCCCCTTATACCTTAAAAAAATGAAAACTAATTTTTTTCAATGTGTATAGAAATAGGCCTAGTTTGAAACTATATAATTTTTTATACATTTAGATTAATGAAAAAAATATAGAAACATGTATAATTGTGTCATTTAGTGGGCTAAAAAGGACATACTTCATAACCAATATAGATGCAAACCTTTCAATAGTCCAAAAATTAAAAAAAAATCATATATTTAGAAAAAGGATGACATGTTCAACATCATAGCATTTTTAATGAAATGTATTGATAAAATTTGTAGCATTTATGAGGACAAAAGTTGAATTTTTCATTTTCATCCAAAAACTTAGTCTTGGTTGTGTGTTTATAGGTCCATGTCAAGTCTCAAGAATTTAATCCATTTCTTATTATGTATGAATGTTTTTAAATTTGAAATAATAAAAGCATGTATATCTTATAATGCATACACGTTACTGTGTTGATCAAATTTATAAGTGTTTATATGAAGTAAATTTTTTAATTAGATAACAAAACATTGATTATTTGTATAAGTAATGAATCTTGATAGAGTGGAAGGAATTACAAGGTGAAAGAAACCTTTGACTGAACCGATCCAAGAATATTAAGAAGATATAAAATAGTAACTAGTTTTGGAGTCTCCTTGACCCAACACAAAAGGAGCCACTATAGAGGGAAAGTTGGTGAGTGTTGGATTTTTCCTAATATATAATGTTAAATTAGCCTTCAAGGACCCACATGTATACATATTTAGCTATAGGGTCACAACAAAGAAATAATGATTATATGACGAGATGTTAAGGGGAAGGACATATACGTCAATGATCTAAGATGAAAAAAAAATAAACACAGGTATAAATAACAATAATAAATATGTTAGAGAGAAATAAATTTAAAAACACCAAAGTAGGAGTAATGCTTAGTGAATGACGTAGTGAAAACTTAAGGTGATAAATTAATAATTAAAGGTGAATAAATTGAAGCAAGGGCATGATCTAAGGGAGCACCAAAGTGTGAGCATAGATGAAGGGATATTTTTGAGCTAAAGAGATGAGCTCAAATGCAAATAAGTGTCAATCCCAAGGGTCGATTTGTGTTTCCATTAAAAAGAGGTGATGCCTATAATTAATATCCAATTAAAATTAATTTCAGTAGTATATAACATAATGTTTAAAATATATGACTAACTTGTAATTGGATTAATCTCACATTGATAATATTTATGATAAAAAGAGTGTAGAGGATAATAATTGAAATTCAAAGTGGTGAATTACATTGACCTTTCCTTTCAAGATACTAATATCTTCTATAATATTATTTGAACAACATTATCTAGAAAGGTTTGATGAACATAATATATATCTAATTAAAATTAATTATAGAGAAGAAAAAAATGATAAGCATGTCTGATGTGCAAATCAACATTATATGACACAAAGGGTATCTCATAAACTATCAAAGTTATAGTGTGTGTGTGTATATATATATATATATATATATATATATATATATATATATATATATATATATGTATGTATGTATGTATGTATGTATGTATGTATGTATGTATGTATATAGATGTATATGTATGTATATGTATATATATGTATATATATATATATATATATATTTGTGTGTGTGTGTATATGTATGTATATATATGTGTGTGTGTGTGTGTGTGTGTGTGTGTGTGTATATATATATATATATATATATATGTATGTGTATATATGTATATGTATATGTATATGTATATATATATGTATATGTATATGTATATATAATCCATGTTTGTAAGGACAGGATGCATTTTAATCCAAACGAATCGTTTTTGGTTTTCCAGGGCTTAATTATTAGTAAATATTTTGGTCTTAGCTTAACTAGGGCTCAATTATTAGTAAATATTTTCGTGCACTCATAAATTGATAGGTATACTCTTTAAGATTACAAAATTTATATAAAAAAAAATTCTATATTAAAAAATTTGTGATTCATTATCCAATATTTTCTATTATTTGAATTTGAATTTATTATATTTTAATATAAATTTCAAGTTACAATAATCTATTATTTTTGTTTTGATTTGGAAAAAAAGAAGTATTAATTTTTTTTAATAAATTTTTAAGTATATTGAAGGAAAGACTTCTTTACTATAAGAAAGTGAATTTCTACCTCCACCAATTAAAACATTTGTAATTTACTTAAATTTTAAATATAACTTTTAGTAAAATAATACTTTTAAAATGTAAAAAATTATTATTTTTAATATAAATTTATGTTTAATGTTTGTTGTCATTTACATTCAAATATCTTTTAACTTAATATCGATTTTTTACATTTGATATGTTAGACACATCATCTTCATGCCTATTGATTTTATGGAATAGTTATATTAATTCTTAAAAAAGGTGTTCAATAACATTATTCTTCCATTCAATGGTGTTGTGTATTGTGGCATCTATTTATTGGGTTTTATTATAAATACTCAATTGCAATTTTATTCAATAATCTTATTCACATCTATGTAGGGCCTTTGTAGTCTCTCTAATGAGTTTAGGTGATCTAACCTGTATTGCAACTAATGTTTCCATTAGATATTGCATTCATATATAAACATGCCCTAAAATCATATTGTCCATAATATCATAATGCATAGCCTAAATTATTGAGTTCGACCTAATTTTTAATATTTTCTAAACAAACATAAAAAATATACATTAGATCTCATATATATCAAATAAATCTATATCTACATAATAACTCTATTTATATCTTGATTACCTATAAGTCTAGGAATTGTAATGATCGTAACAACATTATTAAACACATTGGCTTATCATGTACATCGCTTGTGTCATCTTCATTCATCTGTCATGTCATCAGGATTGAATCCATCTTCCCCTCTATAAAACCAAAACCGATGGTCTTGGTCTCATGTGGAGGGATTTCTACTCTAGATCCTTATCCAAAGTATTCATTATGCATAGATTGTCATATCAAAATTTTCCCTTGTCTGACTTGCTAAGTCTCTACTACCATCCCCACTATGGGGATCTCTCCTCTACTTATCAAACTTTATCTTAGTAGCTTATTGTAACTTCAGAATGCCTTATTGTGAACTCATTATAAAAACTACCACCTAAACATGTGCCTACATAAATCATTGAATTTGTAATATAGTTTTTAGAGAATTATTTTTTCAATGATTAGGTATAACTAGGTCAAACATCTCAAATTATAAGGGGTTCTTCTATTTTTATAGAAGAGTAGAGTAGATAGTCATTCATGTGTCCCCTCATTTTTTCAACATCATTGAGTATTGTTTTAAACCCTCTAGTATAAAGTTAGATAAGATCATCTAGTTTGCAACTTATATATTTTTTTAAATTTAATGAATATATGTATGTATCTCTGTCTATGTGTGTCCGTGTGTGTGTGTGTGTGTGTGTGTGTGTGTGTGTGTGTGTGTGTGTGTGTGTGTGTGTGCGCGCGCGCGTGCGCACGCATGCATGCGTGGATGTGCATGTGTGCGTGCACGTGCACGTGCGCATGTATTTTTACATCCATGCATATGTAATAAGTAACTAGGCCCTAAAAACTAATAAAAAATGGATACATGATTGTGTGCCCCCTTACTACCCTAAAAAAATGAAAACTAATTTTTTTCAATGTGTATAGAAATAGGCCCAGTTTGAAACTATATAATTTTTTATACATTTAGATTAATGAAAAAAATATATAAAAACAAATATAAACATGTATAATTGTGTCATTTAGTGGGCTAAAAAGGACATACTTCAGAATCAATATAGATGCAAACCTTTCAATAGTCTAAAAATTAAAAAAAAAATCATATATTTAGAAAAAAGATGAGATGTTCAACATCATAGTATTTTTTAATGAAATGTATTGATAAAATTTGTAGCATTTATGAGGACAAAAATTGAATTTTTTATTTTCATCCAAAAACATAGCCTTGGTTGTGTGTTTATAGGTCTATGTCACAGTCTCAAAAATTTAATCCATTTCTTATTATGTATGAATGTTTTAAAATTTGAAATAATAAAAACATGTATGTCTTATAATGCATACACATTACTATGTTGATCAAATTTATACGTGTTTATATGAAGTAAAAATTTTAAATAGATAACAAAACATTGATTATTTGTATAAGTATTGAATTTTGATAGAGTGGAAGGGATTACAAGGTGAAACAAACCTTTGACTAAACCGATCCAAGAATATTAAGAAGATACAAAATAGTAACTAGTGTTAGAGTCTCCTTGACCCAATACGAAAGGAGCCACTATAGAGGGAAAGTTGGTGAGTGTTGGATTTTCCCTAATATATAGTGTTAAATTGGCCTTCAAGGACCCACATGTATACATATTTAGCTATAGGGTCACAACAGAGAAATAATGAATATATGAGGAGATGTTAAGGGGAAGGACATATATGTCAATGATCTAAGATGAAAAAAAAAACATGGGTATAAATAACAGTAATAAATATGTTAGAGAGAAATAAAGGAAAAACACCAAAGTATGAGTAATGTTTAGTGCATGACCTAGTGAAAACTTAAGGTGATAAATTAATAATTAAAGGTAAATAAATTAAAGCAAGGGCATGATCTAAGGGAGCACCAAAGTGTGAGCATAGATGAAGGGATATTTTTGAGCTAAAGAGATGAGCTCAAATGCAAATAAGTGTCAATCCCAAGGGTCGATTTGTGTTTCCATTAAAAAAGAGGTGATGCCTATAATTAATATCTAATTAAAGTCAATTTCAGTAGTATATAACATAATGTTTTAAATATATGACTAACTTGTAATTGGATTAATCTCACATTGATAATATTTATGATAAAAAGAGAGTAGAGGATAATAATTGAAATTCAAAGTGGTGAATTATGTTGACCTTTTCTTTCAAGATACTAATATCTTCTATAATATTATTTGAACAACATTATCTACAAAGGTTTGATGAACATAATATATATATGATTAACATTAATTTTAGAAGATAAAAAAATGATAAGCATGTCTAATGTGTAGATCAACATTATATGACGCAAAGGGTATCCCATAATCTATCAAAGTTATAGTTTGTGTGTTTATATATATATATATATATATATAGTGCTTCTATATGATTGTAAAATTTTATGAAGCAACACGTTTATCAACACAAAACATAGTAACAAATTTTTAGGAGATCTTGAATCTTTGTATGTCTCCAATCATAGAAGGAATATTTATGGAGGCAATGTGGTTAGAATTTCAAGTCTTTATCCAAGTTTTATAGACCATTCATGATCAACAACAAGACTAAGTTCTATTATATTTTGTGTTAAATTTAGGTATTCAAGTTATTGTTAAAATTGAGTAACCATTCTAGATGTATAAAAAATCAAGTGCTTGAATCCAAATCTGTTCTTGAAATTTATATAAGGAATTTGCATTACCTAAGAAAATAAAATTGTGCTCAAGTGTATGTGTTTACCACAAGGTGAGGCATCTTGGGAGAATTAATCATTCATGGAATCTCAACCATCTCTCCCCATGATTTAAAGACAAAGCATCTCTAGGAAAAGTGACTTGTAATGAACTTATTTTTATATATTCAACTATCCAAGCAAAAATTTAAAAGCATGTAACCCATAAAATTAATACATCTTTAACATATATATATAAAGACCCCCTAGATGTCTTACACTCTAACACCATATTCTACACACACACACACACACACACACACACACACACACATTAACATAGTATAATGTATTTTCATATATGCATTTCCTTTATCTATGCCATATAGTTTGTAAGTCCATATAATTAAAGTGTTAAGAGATAGTGAACATCTAGAAAATCACTTTCATGATATATAATGTATTCATACATATAGTTATAGGGTATCAAGGCATTTTGGTAGGATATTTAAAAATATTTAAGTAAAAAATATGTGTTAAGGACACTAACACATTATGAGATATCCAATTTCTTTGAATAATGGCATCTAATACAACATCCCTGCTATGATCTAACTAGAAATACATAATTAAAAAAAACACATATGCAAAATTAGACAACATATCATGAGTCTAAAAAATATAATAATAGTTTTCACATTCTATCATGACATCAATTCATAATACAACATAAAATATGGATCTCCAATATCATGAGAAAAAGACAACTCAATATAGAAAGTAATTATAAAATTTTGTACTCAAATTATCCAAATACATAAACACTCCTATCACTATGTATCAAAGTATAATTAAAACTCTTCATGAAAATTTACAATAAAATGTACAATATCGTATGATGTAAAAATAAGATACTTGGCTACCCCAGAGCATAGTTCCCAAACTTCAAGTATCTATGGAAATCTCAAGTGTCATCTTGATAAGTGTAGAGTAAAAATTTACTCTACATTTCATTCAATTTTTTAAGTCACACACTGCAAAATTTTGCCTTTGCATACTATGGTCAGAGATGGCAAAGTTTTGAAATAGATCACAGGCTCTATTTTCCCTTTTTGATTCATTTTTGTCTAAGTGTCAGGGTAAAGGGGAAGCTGACAAGTGTCATCCTCTACGGCATCTTTTCTCAAGTGGAAATGCCAAGTGTCATCGTCTGAGGCACCTTTCATATTTTATATGAGTTGGTCAGAATGCACCACATATCTCACAATGACTCATCAGAATGCACCAAGTGTCAACATCCATAGTTAGATATCGACACCCACATTTTATCTCTTTACAATGGAAGGTTTCAAAAGGATAAGTATCAAGATTAGGCAAAAAGTGCCAAGTGGCAATAGTGGAAGGTCTCAGTGTTGCTTTCCTAAAAGCAGTGAAAGCTGCCACGCATCATAGCTAAAGAGGGAAAAAGTCACCACATGTTGGAATCTAAAATATGTTCGGTTCAATGCCTTGGTTTAATTTTTGGTTCAAGACCTTGGTTCAATATCTTTAGTTCAATGCCTTAGTTCATGTGTAAATGGTGTGCAGTGTTGAACCAATAAACTTTTGAACCATTGAACCATGTTTGGTTCAATTGGTTAGTTCAACATCTTAGTATAATTAGGCAATTCAAAGGAGCATCCCAAAAAAAACTAAAGGGGTCAAGTGCCCTTTCAGAAGGCAGTAAGGTGCAACTAAATCTTTCAAGTGAAAGCTGCCAAGTGTCATCTATCGAGCCACTTTCTACTCCATTCCCAGAAGCTATGGAAGATGCCACGTAGCTTCCTAGAAGCTATGGAAGATGCCATGTATCTTCTTAGAAGCTATGGAAGATGCCACATATCTTCCCAAAAGCAATAGAAGCTGCAATGTGTCACCATTCGGATGATCTTCTTTGTATTTCATTGCTGATTAAAGACTATAGTGGGTCCCATGTTTTATTTCTAAAAGTCTGTGGAAGCTACCAAGTGTCACCATTTTTAGGAGCCTAACATGTGCTCTGAACATTTCCACAGTATAGCTAAAGAGCAGCAGAGATTGCCACGTGTCTTTTATTGAAGTAAGTAGAGATTAAAACTTGTCCCTATGTTCCTTTTAAAGTTACTTAGGTAAGAGATGTTGTGGGTCTTATTTTATTTCAAGCTATTGAGATTTTGAGGAAGCAGATGGTGACAAGTGTCAAAGGTGGAATGATCCCTAGCCAAGACACAAAACAGTATAAGTTATGCAAAAAATGCCACATGTCTTCGATAGTTTCTGTAGAACATGACAAGTGTCATCCTCCGATGTCTCCTGAAGTAATAAGAAGATTTTTAGGTAATTGACTAAGTGTCCTCTTGCATTTAATAGAATAGAGCATCCTATGTATCTATTTCAACAAGCAAACTATAGGGAAATAGAATGTTTCAAAATCTAAGTACTATCTTTTGATAGACACTTCCAGCTAAGTTAGAGTTCTTTTGGCCAACTTAAAGCATGGCCCCGAGTGCATTTGAAAAAGCCTAAGGACAAGGAAAGAGGAGGAAGAGACAAAGAGGGAAACTCAGTGGGAGTTATTTCTAGTAGATAGAGCAGTTCACTAGGTAGATATTTGGGGCTTGCAAACATTAAAAGGGCCATCTGTTTGTCCCCTATTAGATAAGGGTAGAATGGACAGTTGCGTGGCTAAGCAGGTAATGGAATGAGAGATTTAGACTTAGGAGGAGGCACTAGAGATGAATTGACATGTCACAATCAAGGCAACTGCCTTGCTCTAGCATGGCCCTTCTTGGCAAGAACAAAATGCATCCAAGGCATTGAATGCATTGAATTTCATATTATTTTATCTTAAAATTTGGGGCTATAAAGAGGAGTAGAGGGATCACCAAAAATGGGGGAGATACTGAGAGAGACAAATTTTTGAGAAAATTATTGTCAAGAGTTTTAGACTTTCTAGAGCTGTGATTAGGAATATAATTTGCCTTTATTCTATTTTCTTAAGCTGTAATGTTTATCTAACTGTGCATGTTTCTGTGCCTTTTATGTGGCTAGAGAATTAATGAGAAGACAAAGTTTTGTGCCTTTGTTGATGTTTCCTGTGTCATTTGCAAAAGTAGTCTAAGTTGCGAGCCTCTATTTCTATTGTTTTTATCTTTTACATTGATCATGCCTTGTCAGCTCTTTAATGTAATTGAATCTTACATATAGTTTCACTATGTTTAGGATTAAGGATCAAAATTACATTCAGGCACATCACCATAGTTATATTTTGTTTCTTTGCATTTGCATTTTTGTTTAAATTCCTATCCCTTTTCCCCCAACACTTGATATAAAGAAGAGACCAGCTTCTTAAAAATTTGGAGGTTGTTTCAAGTCACATATCCCACATCTTGAAACTTCCCATTGTTGGTGTCTGAAACAAAGCACAATTTTAAACATGAATAGTTTATGGCATTCCCAGTGGGACCAGTCTTGAAGTTTCTTTGAAGACCGTATGAACTAGAGAGCTATAAGGAGTAGAGATATGGACTGGTAACCAGATCTCAATCTACTATAAATTTAGGAATTCTTGTACCACCTTTGGTAACTAGTCCAAGAAGGAGAGTCAATCAGTTTATACCAATACCGATAGTAAATATGGGAGCCCCTGTTCCCCCAAGGAATTATGCAAATTGGAACACTAGTAGTCCTCTGATCCTCCCAGTACCACCAACTACTTGGGATCCTATCCCAGTAAATGCCTTCAAAGTTTTGTCCAAATTTAGTGGGCAAGATTCTAAAACACCTGAGGAACATCTTCAAGATGTATTAGATGTTTGTACTATACTCGTCGTCACATAGCAGAATGTGACTATAAGGTTATTAGCATATTCTTTTAAAGGGAAGGCTTTGGAATGGTACCAATCCTTGACACCCAATTCAATGTCCAGGTGGGATGAGCTCGGAGATCTTTTCTTTGAAAGATTTGCAGAGAAGGGTGATAAGTCTTCTTTGTTATAGCAGTTAATTACCATTCAAAGGGGACCACAAGAAGCCATGACTAACTTCAATTCTAGATTTCAAAAGATTTGGGACTGAATCCCTATTACAGCTAGACCATTACCAGGTATGGTCACAGTGTTTTATCTTAAGGCTTTGAATTCAAATATATCTGTTATGATTCAGTCACTTGGGGGACACACTTTGCCAAAGGATTATGAATATGTGGTCAGAGCTGCGAATCATTTAATAGATGCTGGAAAGTTACCTCCAAGGGCTCCCATGCCCATGTTCCTAGAAATTTCCTTGCCATTACCTCAAGAAGTTCCTAAATCTGTAATCCCACCTGTGTCTATGTACACTTACCCTCAACTCTCTGTGAAAGAACTTGTCCTTGTTCAGTCATCTAAGATGGATGATATCAATAATATCCTAATGACGTTTTCCAATGAGCTAATCAATATAAAAATACAATAAAATACTTTCTCTAAGCCTCCATATCAAGGCTATCAAGGAAACAAATTTTTGTCTCAGCCAAACCACTATCAAGGTCCTCCAAGACAAACTAACCATCAGCCAGTAAATCAATTAGTTACAGTTCCCACACCCTCACAAACTATTCCTCCTAACTCAAATAGGGAGATGGTTCCAGGGAAAAATAATTAAGTGGATGATACTAATGCCTAGTGTTTCCCTTCCAATGATACTCATACACCTAGAGAGTGTCCTAGGGGTAATCTACAATAAAAGGTGGCAGAGCAAAGAAGAATTGATGGTCAATTTGCAAGTTCCAGTGATAGTCAAGTCTACTAGTCTCTTGTTATGTAAAATTTAGTCCTAGTGGCTCTGATGCAAGGAATGTCCTTGCAACAAGAGAAATAAATAGCCCCAGAACATGCTTTGTTCTCATAGGTTGAAGATGAAAAATTAGTTTTCTTAAATGAAGCATCTACCTCCCAAAAACTAGTGGTGTAATCTAATTATTACACCATATCAAACAGAAGGATGGTGGAACAACCTGAGATTGTAAATAGTCAAGTCATGAGCAATCCTCCATTTCAATGACAAATAAACACTACTATCAGACAAGAAGTGCCTCAGCCAGTGCAAAATCAAGGGACTCCTACCCAAATTCAAGAAAAAACAAGATATCCTTATGTTCAAAGAACTCAGTCTTTGGGATCAATAAATGTAGTGGATCAATTGAAGAAGACTCCAACACAAGTATCAATATGGGATATATTGGCTATTCCTGAATAGAAGACACTACTACAAGAAGCTCTGTAAGGCCAAGCAGTGCCTAAAGGTACTATTACCAAAGAAGGACCTACTGGAAAAGAAAAGCTCAAAGATATAGTTCCTATGAAGACAATAGCCCTTGTGAACAATACAACACAAGTAAGTAAATCCAAACCAGAGCCTTTATATTTCACTCTGATAGTTGGAAATAAAATCTTGCGTAATGAATTGATAGATTCAGGAGCTAGTACTATAGTGATGCCCAAGAAAATAGTTGATGCTTTGAAAATAAAATATGAACCCCTTACAAAAGGAGTTATGCATCTAGATGGAAGAACAATACAAACAATAGGGAGAATTAAACAACTCCCATTGCAGTTATATACTTGTCCCAATATAATTGTCAACCAAGAGTTAGTAGTCATAGATATATCTCCTATTTTTGGTTTATGTTTATCCAAAGACTTTATAGGAAAAATAGGAGGATATATGTCTCTTGATTGGTGTCACCTCATCTTGAGAACCAGATACAGTTCGAAGATGAAAATTGTATTTGACCCACTATCAAAAGATCCTATCACCAATGAACCAACATCAAAATTAGAGGCAGATCATGCTATGTTAAATAAGGAAGAAAGGATTTTTGTTGATGACTTAGGTGACTGGACTGAGCATGATCAAGAAGAGGAAGAAAATAACTAGTTGTTGGCTATGATGCATAGCAACCCATATGGGAACTATGACTCTACTGGTCTGGGCACATATGTCATTTTTGATGAGGACCATGAAATCCCAAATGTTTTAAGGGAAGAGGCACCAACTACTCAAAATTTAGAAATCTAGACCTTAAATTTTGATGGGGCTAGAAGTAAACATGGTACTGGAGTAGGAAGTTGTCTTATTGCTCCAAATGGTGAGAAAATTCTAAGGGCTATCCATTTCTAATTTGCTTGTACTAATAATGATGCTGAGTATGAATCTTTAGTACATGGGCTCCTGTTAGCCAAGAAAAAGGGAATAAATAATCTAATAGTAAAAGGAGATTCAGAATTAGTAGTAAAACAATGTACAGAAAAGGCAACAGCTAAAAATGTAAGGATGAGATCCTACAGACAGAATTTTGGACTTAATAAAAGATTTTGAAGCTTTCAATATCAAGATAGTCTGTAGGGGTCAAAATTTTGAAGCTAATAGGATGGCCTAGATTGGCTCATAGTTTAATCTAGCAACTAGCCTATTAATTAACAATGAGTCAATAAAAGTTATAGTTAGGCCAACTATTCTGGACAGTGATGAGAATTGGCAAGTATTTGTAAATGATTCTTAGGTACTCTCACTCTTACAACAATCAAATGAGTTTGCTGATCAGTTGCAAACCAAAATTGAGGAAGTATATGGAGATCAGATTATATAATTGAAGACTAATAAGCTCCCCAAGGGCTTGATCACCTTAGAAATCTTATTTGATCTAGAGGATGTAAGCCTAGAGAAGAAAAGGTTCCAGGTAGACAAAGCAGATTATTCTGAAATAGAGGTGAGTCGAGGGAAAAAACTAAAAGTTGGGAATTCTACAACTCAAGTGGAAAAAGAAAGATTAATTAAATTGTCCAAAAAATATGACAGAGTCATAGCTTGGACCTATGAAGACCTTCATGGATACAATAGAGCCATTATTTAGCACACAATAGAACATGTTGAAGGATCTAAGCCCATTAGACAGAAATAGAGGCTAGTAAATCCAAGGATTGAGCCTCTAATGGTAGATGAATTGTAGAAACTTTTAGATTCTAAAATAATTTTTCCAATCAAGCACTCAACCTGGGTATCAAATCTAGTACCAATTAGGAAAAAGAATGCAGATGTAAGACTGTGTGTAGATTTTAGAGATCTAAATAGAGCATCTCTGAAAGATCACTATCACTTGCCCTCCATGGAACAAATTCTACAAATTGTGGCTGGATCAGAGAGATTTTCTTTGCTAGATGGTTTCTATGGATACAATCAGATTTGGTTGGCTGATGAAGACCAGTACAAAACTACTTTTACTACCAAATGGGGAACATTTGCATACGCTAAGATGTCATTTGCCCTGTCAAATGCAGGAGCCACCTTCTAAAGATCTATGGATGTAGCCTTTGGGGAACTTATAAATAAAATCATCTTGGTTTATCTGGATGACCTCACTATTTTTTTGAAAAATATTGTTGATCATTTTGATCATTTAGAATCTGTCTTTAAGAAATGTCAGGATTTTGGAATATCAATGAATCCCAAGAAATGCATCTTTGTTGTGCCTCAAGGCAAATTATTGGGACATATAGTATCTAAAGAAGAAGTTTCCATAGATCCTAAAAGAATTGCAGCTATAATGAACCTACCTCTTCTAGTAAATAAAAAGGCAATTCAGTCCTTCTTGGGAAAGATTAATTTTGTTAGTAGGTTCATATCCAATTTTACAAGCTTGGTGAGACCAGTGACACTCTTGCTAAAGAAAGACCTGATTTTCAAATGGACTACAGAAGGAAGACAAGCCTTTGAAGAGGTCAAGAAGGATATCTCAATAGCCCCAGTACTGAAAAACCCAGATTTTTCCAAGCCTTTTATAATGTATGTCTATGGAGGAGAGTTAAGTATTGTTGTTGTCTTAACACTAAAGGGTGATAGACTGGAGGGATAACACCCAATAGCCTTTTTCTCAAGAACTCTCAAGGATTATGAAACTAGGTACAACTTTGTAGAGAAATAGGCATATGCCATGGTAAAATCCCTCAAAAAGTTTAGGCATATGGTATCAGGGAGCAAACTTCTAATACTCATAGCTCACCCAAGTGTTAGAGAATAAATCATGGAGGAAGAAATTACTGAGAAAAGAGCCAACTGGATTACTAAGATCCTTGAATATGATGTAGAGGTCAGGCCCACTAAGTTATTCAGAGGCAGGGGTTTGTGCCAATATATCACCCAAGGGCTTGAAAAGATGGTACCTAAAGAGACAAATTCAGAAGGAGAGACAGAGATGGTGTTAAAGATACAAGAGGTTGATCAAGAATCCTAGGTCACAAGCAGGATCCATTTTATGAAATATGGAATTTATTTGAGCAAACTTCCTCAAAATAAGAGAAAATGCTATAAGATACAAGGAGTTCATTTTGTTTTTATTGAACAGGCCCTTTTTAGAAGAAATTCTGATGGTAAATTGTTAAGATGTGTAGAAAAAGTTGGGGCTAAGAAAATACTACATGAGATGCATCATGGAATATCAGGGGGTCATTTTTTTGCAAATACCACAGCCATAAAGATAAGTGAGTTAGGATATTTTTGGCCTACTTTATTTGCAGATTGTTATCAGTTGGTTACAAAATGTCAATCCTATCAATATTACATGGGGATGAGAAGGAATGCAGCAATGCCCCTTAGTCCTACAATTACAGATGAACCTTTTTCTCAATGGGGTCTTGACTTCATTGGAATGGTAAATCTAATGTTTAGTATGGGCCACAAATGGATATTAACTGCCAAAGATTACTTCACCAGATGGACCGAGGCAGTCCCACTTAAGGAAGCAATAGAAAATGTGATCCTAGATTTTCTAGGGAGTATCACTACTCGTTTTGGGGCTCCTCACACCATAATTTTAGATAATGCTAAAGTATTATTAGGGTCTAAAGTTTCTGACTTTGCATTAAAACATGGAATATATCTAAAAACTTCCTCTAACTATTACCCTCAAGGTAATAGTTTGGTAGAATCGACTAACAAGACCCTGATTAGACTCATAAAAGGAGTAGGGGCCAATCATCACAAAGAGTGGCATAAAGTGCTTAATTTAACACTATGGGCTAATAGAATCACACCTAAATAGGGGATCAAAATGTCCCTATATGAATTGGTATATGGAAATTCTGCTGTAATCCCTATAATATTGGAGTTCCCTGCCCTCCAACTGGTCAAACAAATTGAAATTGAGGAAAATGGCCCCATGCAGGTTGGACATGTAGAGCTTTTGGAAGTTCAAGAGAAGAGGGATACAGCCCATGATTCATTAATTAAGCATCAAGGAATTTTTAAGGAATATTTTGATAAAAGGACTTTGAATCCTCATTTTGAGGTAGGCTCAATTTTTTTGAAATGGGATGCAAGATCCGCCAAGGTGGGTCAGCATACTAAATTTGAAGCATTATAGACTGGCCCATATAAAATTCATGCATGTAAGCAGAGGAATTCATTCAACATAGAATTGATGGAAGGAGAACCTGAAGAGATTCCTATAAATGGAATCTATTTGAAGCATCTTAGTTAACTTGGGTCTCTAATGTATTATAGTTAGATAGTTTCCCAATCCCATTTTGCTTTGTTTACCCATTGTTGTTTTCCCACATTTCTTTTCAATAAGTGTTCTTTGAACACATTTTCGACAGATCAGAATGCTTTTCAAATTCTTGACACATTGAATGTTTCCCAAATTTTTAGAAATCTCCAAGGTACCTTGCACTGCCACTTGCATAACGTGTCTATCTCACTATCCTAAGAAGATTAAGTAGGATTTGCTAATGGTTATCTGAGTTTAATTCCATTTGAGACTTGATAGGTCAATAAATACCTCTTAACAAGGTTTAAAGTTTACATATTCTTAAACATTCTTATAGCTGCATGAAAATATCCTGCTACTTCCATTTCTGTGCTTAGTAAATTACTCTAGTGAAAGTGTCTCTATTTTAAAAAGATTCATACAAGTTACCACAATGAAGATACAAAGATGGAGGGGGCATAATCTTCACAGCAAGGAGCTGGGATGTATGAATCTTCTGATAGGTTTCTTGCAAGTAATGTATATGCTTTAGCTCTTGCACAACCATTGAAGGCCTATCCAAGGACCAGGTTTCCTAATGTTGGTCCAGTAAGTGATTCCACAAAAATAAAAGATTATACAGATGGCATCATGAACCTAATTCTGTAAAGAGCTAGTATCAAAACTCTTAGAGAAGGGGCACACCAAAGGTGTCTATAGAGAGCCAGAGTAGGGCAATATGAAACATTCGCCATGAGGATATGTAACTCACAATTAGCTCAGTTCATTATCCCAACTATGTAATCATTCCCTGACTTGGTCAAATTATGTGCAGACTTGCTCCATGCACCTTCAAGAACCATTCAACGAGGCCCATTAATGGTGCAAATCACACCTCAAGCTATCAGGGATATGTTGGATCTACATCATGATAGTACAACTAAATTTCCCACTATTGCTAAAATGCAAAGAACATGGGCAAACGTCAACACTTAGTTAAGGTTCCTGAGATCGGAACTCTAAATGGGTGATGATGACACTATAGTGCCCACACTCCCTGCACCAAGAGCACAATTCACCCAGGCTAGCCAAGACGCATTGTCAATGATGGCTTTCATCTTTGGCATGAAAGATGGCATGGTAGTGTATGCAAAACAAATGGCTATCCTTTTCGGACTAAAGATTGTAGACAAAACCCAGGAGTATTGGCTTGACTTTTTTGAACAAATTGCTTTCTTGATGGTAAAACAATTGGCCCATTTCAGATCAAAAGGAGTGTTCAGGTATTCTTCCTATTTGTTCCACCTCATGCTTTTTTAGAACTCCTAACTCTTTTCCCAACATATGTATCTTAATATGTATGACCCAGATTTTGATCTTCAAAGGACCATTCTTGTGTCTGCATGGATGCATATTTTGTCAAAGACTAGTGACCCATATGAGTTCTGGGAATTATTTCACTCCCAATTTTTGCCACCTCAGTCCCAAACCAATTATGAATAGATTTTTCCCCAGTGTTTTAAATATTTTGAGCTACCCAATACCCTGTGATTTATATTTTGGATGCCATCATATCATTATAAGAGTCCATGGTTTTTGTGGGGAACCAATATTGCTACCTAAGATCTTGACTCTTAGGTTAGAATTCCTAGACGTCACCTGAAAGGTATCCATAATTGAAAATGAATTTGGCTCAAGGAAGAGGAAAATAAAAATGTATAATCTACCATGGATGACCAACGACATGGTTTTGGAAACCAGAGATGCTGAAGTTGTATTGCTTAGAAAGCTAGCCATTCTGGGTTTCCTTTTAATAGAGGACAAATGGGTTTATGACCTAAACGATTTCATAGTTTATTGGATAAGAAATAATAGAGTCGCAATCAAAATTTCACATGAGGGTTGCCCTTTTTGGGAAACCAAGAAAAATCTTAGGGATGATGCTCCTGGATTTTATGTTGAGTTAACAAACTTGCCCCTTCCACAAAATAGACCCTGGGAGATATTTTATGTTAAGTAGAGAGATTATGATCCTAAAGTTAGAATGACATCTAGCTTAAGGAGAGCATTAAAGAATAAAGATTGGGATATTGAAAAGATAGAGGCCTATTGGAAATATAGGTAGGAAATATGTCAAACAACCCATTCTTTCAGAAATGTAGATACAGATAAAAAATGGGAAGAAATATGGGATGAGTGTTATCTATCCCCTATATCTAGCCCAGAGACAGGTAATTTGCCAACAGCCAGTGAAGAGCAAGAAGTTAGGGCTGGGTCAAGCCATGAGTTACAAGTCTCAGAGCAAACTATAGCTACAACAACCATATCAGCTTGGCCTTAACCCCTTAGTGCTATAGAAATGTAGAAAAGTGTGGTGCCTTCATCATCACAAGCTTTCCCATCGGCCCCGATTATAGATATTACCATTTCTCCATAAGAAGTAGATGTGGAAGGAAAAAGGATGCAACAAGAAAAAGAGACACCCAAGAAATGAAAGAGGGTGCATTTCTAGATTGGTTTGGAAGAGGAGATGGAAATCACACAGTGCTAATTAGAGGATACTGTAATTGCTCCTCAGGTAAGTACTATTCCTCCCTCTCCTTCTCAGTCTATTTCTTCCCCTACCACTTCTACCATTTCCATTTCTCACTTTGCCCCATCTGTACCACCTCAAGCTTTAACATTACCCCATTTTTCCTCTTTTGCTCCTAAGAAAGCTTTCCCTTAGATTGCCCATAACCAACAGTTGGCTATTCAATATGGTCTACCACAGGGACACCCTTTTACATGTGGGTACATTGCCTCTCTTTCCACCTTCTAGACCCAAGCAGATGCTACTAGGAAGGCAAGGGAAGCCTGAAGAGAGAAGAATAAAATCAAGTAGAATAAAACTTTGGCTACACCCCATTTGTGGTCACAATTTGACCCCATCCAATAGCAATTGATGGTGACTCATTGGTCGCCAAATGTAATAAAGCCAATGGAGTAGATGCAGCTAGAAGATTACACGATGAACGTTGTGGCCATCGACACGTCACTCTTCAGGCCACAAGACAAAGTTGAGCTACTAGCTGAATCTACTTCTATAGTTACTAAAGATTATTTCAAGATATCAAAAAGGCTACAGAAGATGGAAGTTGAGCTAGCAAAGGAAAAGGCAAACTATGACAGTTTGACCTCAAAAATCAATAGTAAAAACAATGAGGTAGAGAATCTGAATAAACAGTTGCAAAATACTATTTCTCTTCAGACTCACTAGGTAGTTCAGGGGAAAAATGATTCTTTAAAGGCAGAGCTCACACAGGTAAAGAATGCAATGACAACCCTTAGGCATGAAAAGGCAACACTACAAGGAAAGTGCAAGGAACACCTATTTCAAGTTACCCAATTGCAACAAAAGTTGTTGGCTGAATAGAATAACACCACAGTCATAATAGCCCAATTTCACTTAGAGCAATAGAGAGCAACATAATTGACAATAGAACTAGCCAATAGGCCAAAGAGTGTCAGATTATTGAGTCTAGTAAGGGAGCTATATGAATCCATGTTTAAGAGAATCTCTTCAGAGATTATTTATTTAGGCCATATCTCACCTTCTTGCTAAATGCCTAGAAATTATACAAAAAGGTGGAGAGTCCAGTTGTAAATACTCTGGCTATAGTCTCTTAGAGAGTAACAGACTCGCAAATGTTGTTGCAAAAGCTTTATGATGTAATAAATGCAACATTGTCAGCAACAAGAATCAATGATAGGATGGTCACTGCTAAGCAAGTAAATGAGGTTCTCAGTTATAATTCCATAGCTAATAGTTGTAAGGAGCTTCTGGATGGCATTAAGGAAGGAATCAATGAGATGAAGTAGCATGTTGAAGATCTAGTACAATTAGGTCTTCCTTCTTGATTTCTTGATGACGATACCATTCTGATGGTAGAAAAAATTAAACCATTGTTGTTGGCTAGATAGAATGATCAAATAGTTTTCTAGGGTCTAAGGGATGATTCATCAGTCCCTAAAGTAGAAGTTATCTTAGTTCCTATTTCTCAGCTCAAATTAAAATTGAAGGCTACTGTTCAAATTTTGCAAAACTTTTCACACAAGGTTATCATTAACCTTGATTTAGCCTTCAATGAATTGCAAAATAAGCAAGGGTTATCTGATGAAGAGTGATCCACCTACCAGATAGCATTGTTGAATCTGTGATTTTGAAATTTTGATCTAGTGAGAGTCGTGGTTTCTTTTTGAATAAGCTCAAAAGTCCTTGGGGTCACCAATATCTATAGAGTCAAAATTTACTCTATGTTTCATTCTATTTTTTTAGTCATGCATCACAAAATTTTGCCTTCACATACTGTGGTCGAAGATGGTAAAGTTTTGAAATAGAGCACAGCCTGTATTTTCCCTTTTTGATTCATTTTTGTCTAAGTGTCATGGTAAAGTAGATGTTGACAAGTGTCATCTTCCAAGGCATATTTTCTCAAGTTGAAATGCCAAGTGTCATCATCTAAGGCACCTTTCATATTTTCTATGAGTTGGTTAGAATGCACCACGTATCTCATAATGACCCAGTAGAACATGCCAAGTGTCAGCGTCTGTAGTTATATATCGGCACCCACATTTTATCTCTTTACAATGGAAGGTTTCAAAAGGCTAAGTATCAAGATTAGGTGGAAAGTGCCAAGTGGTAATAGCAAAGGTCTCAGTGTTGCTTTCCTAAAAGCAGTAGAAGATGCCACGTATCCCAATTGAAGAGGGTCAAAGTCACCACGTGTCAGCATCCAAAATATGTTCGGTTTAATGCCTTGGTTCAATTTTTGGTTTAAGACCTTGGTTTAATATCTTTGGTTTAATACCTTGGTTAATGTGTAAACGACATGCAATGTTGAACCATTGAACCGTTGAACCATTTTTGGTTTAATCAGTCAGTTCAATGGCTTAGTAGAATTGGACAGTTCAAAGGAGCATCCCAAAAAAAAACCAAAGGGGTAAAGTGCCCTTTCAGAAGGCAGTAAGGTGCAACTAAATCTTTCAAGAGGAAGCTGCCAAGTGTCATCTACCGAGCGCCTTTCTACTCCATTCCCAGAAGCTGCAAAAGACACCACGTAACTTCTTAGAAGCTGTGAAAGATGCCATGTATGTTCTCAGAAGCTATGGAAGATGCCATGTATCCTCCCAAATGTAGCGAAAGCCACCACATGTCACCATTCGAAAGATCTTCTTCATGTTTCATTGCTGAATAAAAACTGTAGTTGGTCCTGGGTTTTATTTCTCAAATTCTATAGAAGCTACCAGGTGTCACCATCCATAGGAGCCTAACATGTGCCCCAAACATTTCCAAAGTATAGCTAAAGAGTAGCAGAGATTGCCACGTGTCTTTTATTAAAGTAAGTAGAGATTGAAACATGTCCCTATGTTCCTCTTAAAGTTACATAGGTAAGAGATGCTGTGGGTCTTATTTTCTTTCAAGCTATTGAGATTTTGAGGAAGTAGATGGTGACAAGTGTCAAAGGTGGAACGATCCCTAGCTAAGACACAAAAGAGTATAAGTTATGCAAAAGATGCCATGTGTCTTTGATAGTTGTTGCAGAACATGACAAGTGTCATCCTTTGGTGTCTCCTGAAGTAATAAGAAGATTTTTAGAGAATTGACTAAGTGTCCTCTTCCATTTAATAAAACTGAGCATCTTGTATATTTTTTTTAGCAAGCAAACTATAGGGAAATAGAACATTTTAGAATCTAAGAACTATCTTCTGATAGACACTTCTATCTCAATTAGAGTTCTTTTGCATGACTTAAAGTGTGGACCCGAATGCATTTTAAAAAGCATATGGCTAGGAAAAGAGGAGGAAGAGACAAAGAGGGAAACTCAGTGGGAGTTATTTTCAGTAGATGGAGTAGTTCATTGGGTAGATATTTGGGGCCTACAAACATTAAAAGGGCCGTCTATTTGTCCCCTATGAGATAAAGGTAGAATGGATAGTTGTGTGGCTAACCAAGTGATGGAATGAAAGATTCAGGCTTAGGAGGAGGCACTAGAGATGAATTGACACGCTGTAATTAGGTCAGCTGCCATGTTCTAGCATGGTCCTTCCTAGCGAGACCAGAATGCATCTAAGGCATTGAATGCACTAAATTTCATATTATTTTATCTAAAAATCTGGGGCTATAAAGAGTAGAGACATCACCAAAAAGGGGGATATACTGAGAGAGAAATTTCTGAGAAAATTATAATCAAGAGTTTTAGACTTTCTAGAGCTATGTTTAAGAATATCATTTTCCTTTATTCTATTTTCTTAAGTTGTAATGTTTATGTAACTATGTATGTTTCTGTGCCTTTTATGTGGCTGGAGAATTAATGAGAAGACAGAATTCTATGCCTTTGTTGATGTTTCCTATGTCATTTACAAATGTAGTCTAAGCTGTGAGCCTCTATTTCTATCTTTTACATTGATCATGCCTCATCGGCTCTTTAATGTAATTGAATATTACATATAGTTTCACTATGCTTAGGATTAAGGAACAAAATTAAATTTAGGCACATCGCCATAGTTAGATTTTCTTTCTTTGCATTTTCATTTTTGTTTAAATTCCTATCCCTTTTCCCCCAACACTTGATATAAAGAAGAGACCAGCTTCTTAAAAATCTAGAAGTTGTTTCAAGTCACATGTCCCACATCTTGAAACTTCCCATTGTTGGTGTTTGAAAGAAAGCATAATTTTAAACATCAACAATAAGTAATACTATTATGTTATTGGGAGGGAAAGCATCATCTGAGCACTTTTCAAAACCAACCATAGACGAATGACCTCATTCACTAATCCCATTAGGAAATGTCCCTATAATCATGGATGGGATGATAGTGATGGTGCAGGAATCTAGAGAGACTAGTAAGTACCCGTGTGATGTATGATTCTAAACTAAATATGTAGCGTATCATAGAAATATGGTCTATTGCAAGATATTGAACAAACATGTGCATCATACTCATGAAAAGATAATGTCTCAAAAAATATACTTTTTCCCAAATTTTACAAATAATAAATGATAATGATCTAGATCGATTAAATTCATACACACCACTTGATCGAACTACCTTTATCTATCATTGTGAGACTAGTAAACCATTAAAGTCCATCTCATTCCTTATTCAAAATTAAACCACAAGACTCATTTTGTTTACTTTTTATTTTAAAAAATAAAAATAAAAACATGAAAAATATAGGATTAATTAAAGCATACATTTATTCAGTCAAACATATGAGTAAATCTTACATTATTTCTATCCCATACTAGAAATAATGACTATAATATATACCACTTGGGTAAAATATAAATAACTATATAATTAAATGACCACAATTTATTTCTAAACATACTATACCTATGATAAGCAATATTACCATAGTATAGAATTCTAAGACATAACTAATAGTTTTCCCAAAATTAGTCATATAAAGTAGTCTTCAAAATTATAGAAACATAAAAAAACATAGAAGTATCTATATATATTGAATCAAGTCATAGCTCACACAACACTATCAAGGGTTTTATACTTGTATATACATGTCTTACCAACTAAGATATCACATGTTATCCATAATAATAACCTGCTTGTATGCATTAAATTAGACAAATACAAATATGAGTTTAGGCAAAGTAATTTTAGTATGTACCACCCAAATACAAAATACTTTTATACTATAGTAACCTATGATTTCCCATACTATCATACGTTACAAACTTTATAAATACACATAACCAAACATATAATTTCAATAATCTAATGATCTATATA
Source organism: Torreya grandis (assembly GCA_037957365.1). Lineage (NCBI taxonomy): Eukaryota > Viridiplantae > Streptophyta > Pinopsida > Cupressales > Taxaceae > Torreya > Torreya grandis. Next base: position 238,255 of record JARHVA010005492.1, read on the forward strand.
GATAACACTAACAAACAAGTATAGGGTTATGCCCTCCGAATATACCCTGAGTTTAGATTGCAACCTAGTATTAAAAGTAACATATCTAAAAGCATGCACCATGATGCACCATTATATACTAGATATATTCCAACATTTATACATATAATTAATCTCCTAACATGTACTGTACTTGAATATTCAATGCAGAATACATATGTCACACAGTCAATTAATAATTTTCAAGAAATAAAAACCACATAAACCCATTGCAACATCTGTAAACACATCTCATTATATTTTCTAGGTTATGATCTCATATCCCTAAAAGACATAATACCACCAATTAGACTATAGGTACAATCCTTATGTAAGAATACTTGCATACCATAATATGCATCACATAATTCAATAAAATAGTCACTATATGATTTATTGACATGAGTCATGGGATATACATACATACGTACGTACGTATGTATGTACACACACACACACACACACACACACACACACACACACACATATATATATATATATGATGTTTACCTATTATTATTAATTCCATGAACCATAGGTCTTATGCACATAACTTAAGTTAACATAATTTTCCAAGTACTTTTGATTTAGCCAGACCAATTTTCCTTCAAACTAAAAGTTTGACATATTCATTGTAATTTTCATATTATCTAACCAGTTACATCCTCTATATATCACACCTACTAAAAAATTAAGCACATTTCACTCTAGGTACATTATTATATTATAAAATTATATGGCATACATAGATCCTTTATAAAATATAAAATAGTAATTATAATCATGAATATGTTGGTGTTTGTTCATTCACAAGTTCTCACTGGTTATAAAAAAAGAGCTAATATTAATATGGCTTTTCTCCTTATTCACAATTGATATATTCAATAGCCCTATATACATGATATAATAAAATATAATAAAATATAAAGATCTTGGGTTTATTTAGATTATTAATAATAATTAATAATCCTTATTCTTAGAATAAAAAGGAACTAAAATAGTTATATGATTTCCAACCCAAATTTACTCTTTAGCCTAGATACTTACTACTACCACTTCGATCCTCAGCTATGGCCCAATTCACATGGTAGCTACTAGTCTCTTGATGATATAATTTTCTAAATCCCTCTTCCATTGGGTTTTCCCTCTACATACCCTATCATGCGTGTATATCTATTTTGAGTTTTCTTATAATTCTTAGTTGTGACTTGAGAAACACCAATCTAACTTCCTAGTTAGAATTGGGTCAATACATAAATCTATGCATCCATCTTAATATAAAAATAAATCTATTAAATAAAGGTTATAAAAAATCAATGGCAATAACTAAAAGAATGTGAAATGATGTTAATTATTTCTTGAGATCCATTTAATACAAAATTCATCAATGTTAAGTATTAGAAACACATGACCAACTCCCTCATACACCATTAGTTTCACCCATCTCATGATGCAAGACAATTTAGCCCCTTCCCAATGTAGGCATGCTTCCTAATGCCACAATAACCAATAATAAATTATACTAACCAACTAAATTTCGGTCTCCCTCTACCCTTCCTATCAATTTATATTAACGTAAAATCAAATATGCATCAGCTAATGAATTATTATAGTCATGATAGAATCAAATAAAGTCACTTTCACAATATAATTATTAAATATAGGAAGTAGACATGAAGTGGATTGCACTCTTATAAAGAAACTTGACCATAATAAATATATATTATATATATGTCCTATCTATCGATGGAGATAAACACATATTTGTAGTCTATTGAAAGCGTAGAGGGGCTTTTTGTGTCCATTGAAATCCCTGACTAAAATGGAATCTATTAATGCTTGAGTTGAAATAGATGAGATAAAAATAATGGTGGTAGTGTTTCTCTTGGTTTGAGTTAAATAAAAACAAATAATTAAATTGATATGTCTATAGGTTTGGTATGTTGGATTTTGAAATGCTAAGATTGTAAGAGCAAAAAAATTGACTACAGGAAGATAAAATAATGTGGGTGGTGGATATATCTACCAAATTGATCTATACCAACAGTTCTCCTAAATTGATACTATTTGAAACTAGGAAGTTTACAAAATAATATGACATTTTGTATCTTTGTAAGATGAACATGTAGGGCCTTGCCCATTGTATAAGCCTGAAGCTTAATTTCTATGAATATACTTTACACCTTATGCTATATTTAGTAGACTGAAAAAATGTTTCTATATGTATCACTATGAATATATGTTTATCAGATCTTTGTATTTGGAAAATTTCCATATTAAGCATATCATTATATTCACCATGATATATATTCTCACCAAAATAAATACCTTACACAGAACTATACTTGTTTATCTAGTTATTATTTTATACATACAGAATTATTCTATTATATATTCTTATATTATGTATAATTTATATACAAAGAGATAAAATAATTTCATATGTAGATGTACATGTGATGGATTAGGATTAAACATAATATATAATTATATATGTTCATATATCAAATAAACATATAGACTACATAAATATACAAAGAAATATATGTTTTTATATGTATTTAAATAGATATAATTTTGTATACAAATATATAAAATTAATAAAATACCCCAAATTTTATATAAAATTTAATGCTAGAATTACTTTGAAAAATAAATGTCCACTTCTTCTCATCTTCTTAGTTCTATGCTTTTCATTGCTCATCAAATATTCCAACTTGTGAAAGCATCCATAACTAGAATGGTGCAAACAAGAAGTCCTTTCATCCAAGATTGATACTTTCCTTCTCCACTTGCTTGCTCCACACAATCCATTTTTCTTGTTGTCTCCCAAAATTCATATCCTCTTGATAAAATAGGAGAAGTGTAGATTTGAAACAGATATTTAATTATTTTAATTTATTTTTTTATTTTTTCCCATATTTAATTTTTATTACCTTTTTCTAACTTTATGTTTTTAATATGGTTTTTTTTATTTCAATATTCATTTATTTTTTTATTTTTTTATCTTTATTTTTTAAATCATATGATTAATTGAAATTTTCTTCAAAATATAAAAATTTCTTCTTTATTATTTTTATTGTCAAACTTTCTATTTTATTTTTACCCAAATTTACAATAATTAATGAATTCATAAATTATCATTTCAAATTTCCATGACATTATAATGATTAATTTATAGACTAATAATATGAATTAGTCTAATCAAGTAAATCTCAAAGTATTCATGGAAACACATAAGTCACACTAGACAAAATCTACAAAATAATTAAAATATACTATCAAACCATAATCAAACATTTATCTATTGCAAGAAACATGAAAGATAGTATGATAAACATTAAAATTATGCATCTAACATGAATTATTTATGTCGTGTGTGTAGGGTTCTTGCTAGCTCTCTATCAACCTATGATATCTTAATCTATGTCACCCTCTCCAATGATGCTCTCCCTCCGGCACCTTCAAGGGATGAATTCTATTGTGTCAACATGACAACATGTAAGTCATTAGATCATATATCATAATAAATATAAAGTAATAATTTAACTAAAATAACATATTAATATGCTTAAAATGTAACCACATACATTAAACAATGCATAGTAAAAGATCATGTATCGTTATCTAACTTAAAAATATTCTATTATCTCGAGATATCATAAATTTCAAGATTAATTAGAAATATAATCAAATCTAAATTTGTTAGTTTTAGATATCCACAGGTAATCTCATGAGTTTTACTAGTGAGGAATTAGGATGTAAGATCCTTCCCCCTTAAAGCTAGTCATCATTCTCTATGAATCTTAATCAAACATAAGTTATATATTAAAATAATATTTACCCAAGCAATAACATGGTATGCAATATCAAATTAATAAAATAATATAAAATTACTAGTAGAACTCACCATAGTTCCTTCAAGTTATATTATTTCATTGTACTAGTCCCATAAAATTCTATTCAATGACATTTCCCTTTTAAGAAAACATGGTTATGAGTACTACTTACTCTGATTGGTTCTATCATGACCACCTTGGGGTCCAAAACCATCAAGACAAGCCTATATACTATAGGAATGACCAATTTTGTTATTTTGAATGGTCCCACATATCATACTAAAAGTTGACTGACTTCTCAAAACACATAAGATAATCATATAAGTTAAAGTAAAAGATCAAGGAAAAATTTCACAAAATCTTCCAAGCCTCAACACATATCTCTATCTTGGAGAGTGTTTTTATCATCTCAGATAAAATTAATTAGGTAACCTAACAAAATTAATGTGCATAAGTTAATACTATCGGTACTCCACATAGCTCTTGATAAGTCTAGCATCCCAATACTATCACTAATCTATAGAGGTCCTAACATGTATGATGATGAATAAGAACTATAAATATTATATTTATAATTTATATAAAATCAAGGAATACCCATCCACATTATACATGCATATGGTCATACAATTGAATTTGACAAGTTTCACCTATCAAATCCTAAATTCAACAAGTCTTTCTATCGAATCTAACTCAATAACAAATGAGTCAATGTGAAGCTATGTAGGATACCATCCTATCACTTAGAAATCATGTTTCAAATTCAAAACTCTTCCTTTAGGTCTCCATAACCTAATTATCTTAAAATGTGCATAGTGTTTCAAAAAATCACAATTTTATGCTAACAAATTTTTGAATGCAAAGCTAAATTATTCTAGATGTATCCTCATACATACTAAAAATATCATATAATCAATCCGTAATTTCATTAAGTTACTACTAGTTTAACATAGTAGTATCAAATTTTGTAGCTTAATCTATTATATTTTGTTCAATATTAAGAGGAAATAATGTTATAATTAACATGATATACATAGGACAATAATTCACACCATTATTTTAAACTTATAGGAGAATAAACAAAATAATCTCTCTTTACTTGATCAACTAGCACACAATAAGTTAAAAGTTTATTCCAACTTATAAATTGACAAGATGTTTTGTACCTCCTATACCCTACTCTCTTTTGGTGAAAGGTATAAAACTATCTCTCCAAAACAACATGATATAAGCAAAAGAGAATAATATCAATCTATGAAGGTGTGTATAATACTAATTATAATTAACTTATAATTCTTAGTATATAATCTAATATATAAATCAAGATTTGCCACCTCACATGGTCTTAAAATCACAATTTAGATCAAGTAGTTACTCCAAAGAGTTATAAGTAAAAAGTAGAGAAATATTCTCTCAAAAACTCCTAATTACCTTCTTGAGGTAACAAGAAAATGCCACAACTTGATATTTCCCAAACACTGCCTACTTACCAAATATTGTAAGTATGGTATCTCAATCTATTTCCATAACTGGGAGAGATACATGCCAACATAAATATGTGTCCATTCATCCAATCTTAAAACTTTCCTCTCACCAAGAGTAGAAAACATTCTCCCAAATATTTCAAGGAAGTAAAGTCAAATTATATTAAGAAATAATCCCATTTAAGAGAATACTTAATCATCATCAAGCATATATAACTCCTTTCAATAAAATCATAATAATGTCAAAAGGGAATAAGATAATAAAATTAATTCACCTCTATTATAATCGAAGAGATGACACTTCTTCTAAGACTACATATATTAAGAATGAAATAGCCATAAATAAAATCTTAACATAAAGGAATTATCAAGCAATAAAACAAAAATTTACTAAGAGGATTTCCACTAACCTATGTGGTACATAAAGGAAAATGGGCTTACGAATTTTTCCACTCCTAGGATTACCATAAAAATTAAAAAGAAGCTTCATGAGCTTATTAAACATTCACAAAACTTTAATGACAAGGATGACTTGATAATCAAGAAAGATGTACTCATACTTGAGATGTTTGATTTAAGAGATCAAACTATGGTAGAAAACTTTTTTTCATAACTCAAGAAATATGTTATATACACATCTACCTCAAACTCAAATAGAACCCTCACCATTAGGACACTTGATAAACTGATCTCCTAAACAACTAAAAGAGGTATGAGTGCTCTTAAGAGTGCACACTCAATTTTTCACACACATTTTACAAATGTCACAAAACTCCAAACATGGTATAACCTAGTTTCATACTAAGACACCACAAATCAAATTCCAGACACTAGGTTGTCAAAACACAAAATGCTAATAGAATCATTACGTCCTAGAGTTTGAGCCACAACTTTGATATCACATATAGCATCCTTGTTGGGATCTAACTATAAATACATAATTTTTAAAAAAAATAAACACATGTAAAATTGGACTACATCCTATGAGTCTAACAAAGATAACAATACCATTCACATGCCAACATGACATCAATTCATAATACAACATAAAATACTAATCTCCAATATCATAAGAGAAAGATAACTCAATATAAAAAATAATTATAATATTTTATACTCAACATATCCAAATACACAAACAATCTTGTCAGTGTGGGTGAAAGTATAATTAAATCTATTCATGATAATATATAATAACAAGTACAATATAAAATGATGTAAAAATAAGATATTTATCTACCCTAGAGTATATTTCACTAACTTCAAGTATCTATGTCAATCTCAAGTGTCGTCTCTATAAGTAGTATTATTCTGGGGAGTGAAAGCATAAATCAAAAGATTTTCCACACCAACCATTGACCAATGATCCCTTGTAGTAATCCCATCAAGAAAAATCCCTCCCTTCATGGATGGGTAGATAGTGATGGTATGACAATCCAAAGAGACTAGCGAATACCTATGTGTTATATGATTCTAAACTCAACATGTAGTGTATCATAGAAATTTATTCTATTAAAGGATATCACACAAACATGTGAATCACACTCATGAAATGGTAGTGTCTCACAAAACATACTTTGGCAAATTTTTTTAAAAATGATATTGATTTAGATCAATCAAATTCATACACACCACTTGATTGGACTACCTTTATATGTCATTGTGAGACTAGTAAGCCAGTGAAGTCCATCTCACTCCTTACTCTAAATCAACAATGTAAATTGGTCAAATAAAATTCAACCATAATATTCATTTAGTTAACTTAATATTTGTAAAAATAAAAATAAACATGAAAAAGATAGGAGTAATCAAAATATACATTTATTTTATCAAACGTTTCAATGAATCTTACATTATTTCTGTCCCACTGTATAAATAATGACTATAGTCTATACCACCTGGATAATATATATATATAATTTTAAATTTTAACAACCACAATTTATTTTCAAACATACTATACATATGATAACCTATATTACCATAGGCTAGTATTCTAAGACATAACTACTAGTTTCCTAAAAGTAGTTATATAAAGTAGTCTTAAAAATCATAGAAACATAAATAAATGTACAAGTATCTATATATAATAAATAAAGTCATATCTCACATAGAACCTAAAAAGATACCAAAATAACATTTTTTAAACTATCAAGTGTTGAATTCACATATATACATGTCTTACAAACTAAGACAACAAATGTTATCAACAATAATAACTATCTTAAGTATGGTATATCAGATAAATACAAACATGAGTTTAGGTAAAGTAATTATAGTATGTACTATCTGAGTACAACATACTTTTATACTTTAGTATTCTATGATATCTCATACTATCATAGGTTCCCAAATTAATAAATACACATAACTAAACATATAATTTTAATAATCCAATAATCCATATGGATAATACCAATAAGCAAGTACAAGGTTATACAATCTAAATATACCTTAAGTTTAGACTATAACCTAGCATTCAAAGTAAAATAACTATAAGCATGAATCATGATGAACCATTATATACTAGATATATCCTAACATTAATACATATTATCAATCTCCTAATATGTACTACACTTGAATATTCAATGCAAAATACATAAGTCACACAGTCAATTAATAATTTTTAAGAAATAGAGCCACATAGACCCATTATGACATCCATATACACATCTTGTTCTATTTTATAGGTTATGATCCCATATAGGTAAGAGACTTAAAACCACCAAATAGACTACAGGGATAATCCTTATGTATGAATACATGCATACCATAGTATGCACCAAATAATTCAATAAAATAGCCACTATATGATTTATTCGTATGAGTCATGGGTTATATATAGATATGATGTTTGCCCTTTATTATTAATTTCATGAACCATGGTTCCTTCAAACCAAAATTTTGACATATTCATTTTAATTTTCATATTACCTAATTGGTTACATCCTTTACAGATCATGCCTACTAAAAAAGTAAGCACATCTCTCTCTAGGGACATTATTGTATTATAAAGTTATATGGCATACATAGATTTGTTGAAAAATATAATTTAATAACTATAAACATAAATATGTTGGTGTTTGTTCATTCACATGTTCTCATTGGTTATAAAAAAAAGAACTAATATTAATATGGATTTTCTCCTTGTTTACAATTGATATTCTCAATAGTCCTATATACATGATATAATTATATATAACAAAATATAAAGATCTTGGGTTTATTTATATTATTCATAACAACTAATAATCCTTATTCTAAGAAAAAAAGAGGAACTAAAATATTGATATGATTTCTAACACAAATTTACTCTATAGCCTAGATAGTTACTACTATGACTTCAATCCTCAGTTATGGTTGAATTCACATGGTAGTCATTGGTCCCCTACTGATATCATTTTCTAGGTCCCTCCTCCATCATAATTTCCTTATACATAGCCTATCAATTATGTAAATCTATTTTGAACGATCTTAGTATTCTTCATTTTGACATGGCAAACACCAAGCTAAATTTCTATTTAGAATTAGGTTGATACATTAATCTATGCATCCATATTAATATATAAATAAATATCCTAAATAAAGGTTTGAAAAAATCAATGCCAAGAACCATAAGAATGTGTAATGATGTTAAAGATTGATGGTGACTATCCCATTAATGGACAATGTGTGAAGCACAATAAAATGATCAGTCACAAAAACTTAATTATTGAATGAATACCATGTTATATAAAGAGGGGAAAATATCTCGTAAAATATAGTATACCTTCCTCATCCAAGTCTCATAAAATCTAGGAGATCTTTCTCATCCAATTCTCTTAATATCCTTCAATAGACTCCTAGCCTAATGTGATGGTTACAAATAACAATCACTTACAAATTATTTACTTTCACTTATTTATTTAATTATTCTAGAATAAAAGAGCATATTACAATGTGAACACTAAATATTCTATCATTTCCCCCTTTTATTGTTTGCATGGGAGAGAATGTCACTTTCAAGTGCATTGACCTCATTTGTAAATGTCCCTGATTTAATCTAAATGATTATTGGATGTTAATTTCCATTGATATTACATCTAAATACATATAAAAGTGGCCCCTTACAATATCTTTTCCCAAAATAAACTCCATACAAAATTTGTCATAAAAATACCTTATATCTCCCTTTTTGACAATATTATTCTTCTTATGCAAATTTTCAAAAATCTCTTTTTAAAAGATATTTTCTAATTAAACATCTTCCTTCATTAAACAATCCCTTTTATACTTTTCTGTTAAGAAATTCCTTATTAAAATCAATTTTCATCAAAGCTTTTATTGTGGATCAAACCCTTGATTTCCTCTAGATGTAAATATTATTTTTTAATTTTTCCAAAGTCCAAGACATTAAAAATTATATAAATCTATTACTCATTTTAGGATTTTGATCAGGAATAGCAAGAGAGACTGCTGTGTATCTTGATAGAAGTGAGATGCAGAGAAATTGCCATTGTGAGACTAGTTCTTGATGTCAAGGTGTGAGGAGAGTCTGTAGGAAGGATCGTGTAAGGAGGACACCACCATGGATTAGGGATGCCACCACCATTTTGGATTTGATAGTTATTAGATCTACTATTAATAACCATTTTGAGAGTTATGGTAAAAAAAAGCAAAGATTAAACTCAAGAAGTTGACTTAAATCTTGTGGGTCCCAAGAAGATTTTGATGCTGTGACCATGTTAGGGGATTGGGGCTTGAGATGTGATGAGAAAATAAATTTCCACTATGAATGGAGGATATCACAACTAGTATGATAGCATTCAAATTCAAGAGAGAAATAGATCTTTTTGATATGTGCATTGATCTAGATCTCTCCAATATCCAATTAGATTTCTTTATCCATTAAAAATCTAGGAGTGAAGATCTGATATCAAAAATAGAAAGTCTGATGAGCCATGTTCAAGTGTAAATTTCTATGTGAAATACATAACGTTGAAATGCAATGCATTAAAGATCAACATAATTCAGAATGATGTGCCATGTCTAATCTAGGAAAACTACAAATCTATGACCTACGTCTAATTGCCCTAAAACTGCTTTAAAATTTAACTAGACTAAGTGCTTATAAAAACACCTAAAAAATAATAATGAATAAACAATTGAAAATTGAATTACACGTAGTCCATACTGCTACCCATTATCAATCACACAAAAATAAATAAATGGAGGACTAAAAAACAACAAGGTTTACATGTGGTCCTCACTGCATTCTCATTATCTTCCTCATTTCAGAGAGGTCTAAGAGGGACTCACTCTAATACCACTGATAAGAACTATCCCATTAATGGATAATGTATGAAGCACAACAAAATGATTGGTCATAAAAACTTAATTATTGAATGAGTACTAGGTTACATAAATATGAGAAAATATCTTCTAAAATATAGGAGATCTTCCTCATCCAATTCTCCTAAAATCTAGGAGATCTTTCTCATCCAAATATCCTAATATCCTTCAATAGACTCCTAGCCTAATGTGATTATTATGAATAACAACCACTTAAAAATTATTTAGTTCCACTTATTTATTAAATTATTTTGGAACAAAAGATCACATTATAATATGCACAATAAATATTCTTTCAAGGATTTCCTAAGATCCATTTAATAAAAAAACTCATTAGTGTTAATTATTAGATACACATGACCAAATCCCGCTTACGCCATTAGTTTCACCCATCTCATGATGCAAGATAATTTAGACAGACCCCAGTCTAGTTATGTTTCCCAATATCCCAATAACTAATCATAAATTATACTAAGAAAATAAATGTGGGTGTGCCTTTACCCTTCTCATCAATTCATAATAATAAAAAATTAAATATGCACAATCCAATGAATCATGATAGTCGTGATGAAATCAAAGAATGTCACTTTCACAATATAGTTATTAAACATAGGAAGCAAACGTGAAGTGGCTCATAGTCTTAGAAAGAAACATAACCACAGTAAATATATATTATATATATGTCCTATCCATACATGGAGATATACACATATTTTTATTTTATTGAAAATAGTGAGGGCCTTTTTGAGTCCATTGAAATCCTTAACTATAATGGAATGTGGTTCTGATTGAGTTAAAATGGCTAAGATAAAAAGAATGGTGGTGGTATTGCTCTTGGGTTGAGTTAAAGAAAAGAAAATAACAAAACTTGATATGACTTTAGGCTTGGTGTGGTTCATGTTGATAGGTTGATATTTTAGGAGAAAAAAAAGTGAATGTTAGAAGATACGATAATGGTAGTAGTGGCTACATCTACCAAACCGCTTTGCACCACCACTTCACCCAACCTAATACTATTTAAAACCAAGATATTTATAAAGGAGTATGCCATTTTGTCTCTTTGTGAGATGAATCTGAAGGGCCTTGTCCACTGCATAAGCCTTCGAATTAATTTTTTTAATATACTTTACACCCTACACTATATTTAGTAGACCACAAAAAGGTTTCTATATGTAGAAATATGAATATATGTTTAGAAGATCATTATATTGTCCAAATTACCATATTAATTAGATCATTGTATTCACCATGCTATATATTCTCACTAGAATAAATACCTCACACAAAACCATAGCTATTTATCTAGTTATTCTTTTATATAAACAAAAGTATTCTATTATATATTCTTATATTATGTATAATTCATATACAAACATATAACAAAATTTCATATGTAGTTGTATATGTGATAGCTTAGAAGTAAACATAATATACAACTATATATTTTCATATATCAAATAAACATATAGACTACATAAATATACAAAGTTATATGTGTTTTTATATGTATTTAACTAGATATAATTTTGTATGAAAATATATAGAAATCATTAAATACCCTAAATTCTATACAGAATTTAATGATAAACATACCTGGAAAAAGAAACATCCTCTTTTGAGTTCTATGATTTTCATTACTCATCAAAATTCTAGCTTTTGAAAGCATCTAGAACTAGAATGGCACAATTAAGAAGTCCTTTCCTCTAAGCTTTCTCATTTCCTTCTCCACTACCTCACTCCACACACTCAATTTTTCTAGCCACCCCATAAAATTCATATCTTCTCAAAAAATAAGAGAAGCATAGCTTTGAAATATAGCTTTATTTATTTTAAAGATTTTTTTAATTTTTCCTCATATTTAATTTTTATTACCTTTTTCTATTTTGATGTTATAAATATTATTTTTTAATTTAAAGATTATTTTATTTATTTATTTATTTATTTATTGTTTTATCTTTATTTATCAAATCATATGATTTAATTGAAATAATCCTCAAAATCAAAATCTTTCCTCTTTATTATTTTTATTTTCAAACTTTATATTTTATTTTTACCCAAATTTTCAATAATTAATAGATTTATTAATTATCATTTTAAATTACCATAAAAGTCTAATGATTAATTTATAGGATAATAATCCGAATTAGCTTAATCAATAAAATCTCAAACCATTCATGGCCACACATAAGGCACACTAGATATAACCAATGAAACCATTAAAATATACTATCAAATCATAAGGAAATAAATATCTATTGCCAGTAACATTAAAGACATTAGGTTAAACATTAAAATTATGCATCTAACATGAATTATTTATGCATTGTGTGTGCAAGGTTATTGCTAGCTATTGGTCAACTTGTGACATCTTGATCTACATCACCCTTTCTAATGATGCTCTCTCTCCAGCATGGTCGTGGGATGAATTATTCTACGTCCACTTCATAACATAAAATTTATTAGATCATATCTCGTGATAAACATAAAGAAATAATATAACCAAAATAACACATTAATATTTTTAAATTATAACCACATACATTAATCAATGCATAGTAAGAAATCATGTATCATTATCCAACTAAAAAATATTCTATTATCCCAGAATAACATAAATTTATAGTTTAATTAGAAATATAACTAAATCTAAATTTGTTAGTCATAGATATCCATAGGTAATCTAACAAGTTTGACTGGTAAGGAATTGAGATGTAACATCCTTCCCCCTAAAGCTAGTCATCATCCTTGATGACTCTTTATATAATTTCTAAATTAAATTAATATTTAATAAGAAATGACATGGTATGCAATATCAAATTAAGAAAATAATAGAAAATTACCTATAAAACTCACCATAGTTTATTCAAGTTGCATTATTCCAGAGTACTAGTCCCACAATATCCTATTCAATGGCATTTCTCTTTTAATAAAACATGGTTATGAGTATTACTTACTCTAATTGGTTTTGTCATGACCATGCTAGGGTCTATAAGCATCAAAACAAGCTTATATAGTATAGTACTTTTAAGGGTCCCATATATTTTAGTGGAAGGTCACTAACTTCTTGAAAAACATAAGATCATCATGCAAGTCAAATTAAATGATTAGGGAGAGTTTCACAAAATCCTCTAGCCCTCAACACATCTCTCAATTCTAGAGAGTGTTTTTCTCATCTTAGAGAAAAGTATTTAGGGAACCTAACAAGATTAATATGCATAAATTAATACTATCACCACCCCTCATAGCTCCTAATAATTCTAACATCCCAATACTATCGCTAATGTATGGAGTTCCTAAAAAGTATGATGATGAATAGGAACTAGAAATGCTATATTTGTAATGCATACAAAATCATGGAATACCCATCCATAGTATATATTTGTATAGCTTTTGCCTGTCAAATCCAAAATTTAATAATTCTATTTGTTACATCCAACTCAGTAACAACTGAGTCAATGTGAAGCTAAGTAGGATACCATCCTATATCTTATATCTCATGTTACCAATTCACCACTCTTCCTTTAGGTCTCTAGACCTAATGACCTTAAAATATGTACAATGTTTCAAAAAATCACAATTTTATGTTGAAATATTTTTGAAATCAAAGATAAATGATTATAGATATATCCTCTTACATACTAAAAAGATCATACAATCAATCCATACTTGCATTAATTTACCACTGGTTAAACATTCTAGTATCAAATTTAACAGCTTAATCTATTCTATTTTTTTCATGATTAAGAGGAAATAATGTTATAATTAACATGATATACATAGTTAAATAATTCACACTATTAATTTAACCTTATATGGGAATAAACAAAAAATATATCACCTTTCTTGATCAACTAGCACACAACAAGTTGAATGTTTATTCCAAATTTTAGATTCACAAGATGTTCCCCACCTCCTATACCCTACTCGCTTTCAGTGAAAGGTACAAAAATATCTCACCAAAATAACATGTTATAAGCAAAAGATAACAATATCAATCTATGAAAGTGTGTATAAAATTAATTATAATAAACTTATAATTATTAGTATATAATTTCATATATAAATCAAGGTTTAGCCACCTCATATGCTCTTAAAATCACAAGTTAGATCAAGTAGTTACTCTAAAGAGTTATAACTAAAAATTAGAGAAATATTCTCTCAAAAAATCCTACTTACCCTCTAGAGGTAAAAATAAAATACCGCAACTTGATTTTTAAAAAGAGGTAATTAAGACATGTAGGTGTTAAGGACACTGTTGCATTATGAGATATCCAATTACTCTGAATATTGGCATCTAGTTAGGATGTTTCAACACTATAAGTCATACATATATTTGTATTTCTTATTAGGAATCCCAAACACTAAATAACAAATATCTATAGTTATATGAAAAATTGTTTCTTGGTTATATGTCCTTATAAGTGATGCTTAGGATTAACATAAATGAGTGAGGAAATAATAACATGAGATTCTAGTTAAGAAGTTGACTAAGGACCAAAAATTTAATGCATAAAATAATTTGCATGAATTCATTTATAACCAAACAAAATGCTTTCCAATGCTTATATTTTGTCTCTTTCAAAAATTCTATCACGACTTATATTAGATGTATAATTCTAGCCCTACACATTGGAAGAAAAGTGGAATCAAATTGATTTTTTGGTCCCCACCCTTAGAAGTAATCAAGTTTGTCTAGTCATGGGTGACAAATTTCATGCAAAACCAAGGAATAAGGTAAAGTGAAAAATGTCAGAGTAATTAGAATTGTTAAGATAGAAACAAAGGAGATAAACCCTAGCATTTTATTCAAGTAATGCATATATACAATCCCCAGTGAACCAAAGGTGATAGATAATGATGAAATAGATAATGATGAAATGAATAATCAATATGAATGTTTACTAAAGAGTCCAAATTATGTTTAAATTACACATTTAAATTATGAAGTTCTTTATTTTGTTGATGATGAATCTATGAATGATTATTTAACCCTAATGATGAATAAAATTACATGGAAACACAAAATTGAGAAATTAACAACAAAGAAAAATATATGGAAACACTCAATACTTAAACCAACAATGAATTAAACTATACATGACCAACAAAAATTGAAAAATGTAGTAGTGAAGATAAAAATATAGTAACACCAAATCAACAAATTGTTCCATTAGTAACATCCTAGGATTTTACATAGAAGGCCCATGTACTTAGTTGAAGTTGATGAAAACATTTTGAAATGAATGCCTTAGAAAATTTATGATCGCCATTTAAAAATAATAGCTATTTTTTTGGGATAATTAGTTTGAAAAATTAAATGATAGTCAAATATTCTAATTATTTATTTTATTGATTAAACTGGTTAAGATAAAGCCTACCATGTATGGCCTAAGACTAAGAACATCTAATACTGATGGTGAAAATTAGGTAATTTTTAAAAATATATATGATATATACCATATTATAGGTGTGAAAAGGCACTCAAAATATTTTAACACAACCTATAGCATTATTAAAATGTATAGTGAGTGGCAAAATAGGAGTAAAGTTAATGATTAGAAAAAAAAAGAACCAAACATAAACATGAAATAACAACGAAAACAATTGGGATACATAGTAAAATTAATGGTGCTGATAAAAATAAGATCTAGGCATTTTATGGCATACTTCCATGTAAAGACAATGCTATAGTCAATAGTCTCAAAGATTTACTTCCACAAATTTGGAAATACAACACAAAGATTTCACTTAATAGAAGAGATGTACTAAAAAGAAGACTTGGTTGTCATAACCAGTAACTGCATCCAAAAACATTATTAGCTATGACACAAACACAATTGTAATTTAATATTTTATAGAAATATCCACAAATATATATTATTCAAAGGAGTTTTGAGATGGTGAAACAATTATATGTCAAAAAAAATCACACATACACCACTTTTTATTATATGAAACATGTAAAATTTGCAACGCATTATGATATTTTTTTATTAGGTACATTCTAATTTACATACTAAAAACATTTTTCAAGAGTGTGGCATAGAATTTTTGCCAAAATCAAGTAGGGAATGTATTCCAATTTCGTTTTGATACACTAGATGCATAATATTTTAATAACAAAGCATATTTGGATGGAGCTTACAACATTTGTGGTGGATTGCCAAAATCAAAAACCTATACCCATGAGGATAGTACAAGTGGAATTGGATAATAATTAGTTTAGTTTAGAAAATAAAAATCAATGACATATCAATTAAAATTTGGTAATGAATCTAAAATGTTTGATATTCATACAAAACAAATACCTATTTCATAATTTATGGTCAAATTGAAGGAAAACATTGTTTATGAGTATGAAAGGCATATAAACAGATATAGATGGTTCGATGAGCAACTCAATTTATAGAAATACACATTACCACTTGGTTTTACTGATATAGTAGTCAATTTTTTTGAGAATTACACATTCAAATCACAAATGGAAGTTTAGCCACAACACTACATCTTAGTATAGGTTTCCATATTTTTACATATAACATTCATGGATGGGGTGTGTGGATGAAGTTGCCAAGGGGGAGGTGGGAATAATTTTTTTTTTTTGTTTAAACTGATTTTAACATTTCTACATATGCATTTTTAAAAACCAAATTTGTGGTGTTGTCACATAGGATAAATAATTACTGATCCAAGACTACGTACGTGATTTTATGCAATAAAATCACATACATGGTTTTATGCTTTAAGACCACATACATTATTTTATACATTAAAATTATGTACTTAATTTTATGATTACATATGAATTATTTATGACATAAATAATTTATTTTTATGCCTTCCATTTGGCATCGATGCAAATTACAAGAACATAAATAAAGACCCAAATTTAGGTTTTATAGAGACAAGCAAAGAACTGGATAATGACAATGGCATGTAATAGAAAATGTATACAAGTAAACTTCAGTGTAATTCTAAAATAATTTAGTCAATTTTCTTATATTTCCATTATTTATTTTTGAAATTATTTATTTTTTTATTTTTTAGCGCATAATACACCTTCACATGTAGAGGGCAATGTAGAAAGTGAAAATGAACCATCTAACCCTCCTATAGTTTTTCAAGCCCCCCAAATTAGTTAAGAGGATTTGGTAGCTCATATAGTAAAAAAAAAATTGAGAAATTAATTAAGGAAATGAGGGATCCTTGTTTTAACAAACCCCATCAATCTTATTTATAAAATACATTAGAGATATTAATAGGTGAAGTTGACTCGTCAATGAGTCAAACTGACAAGTGAGATGATTATAGAAATAGATGCAGGGCATAATATTCTAAAAAATTATTTGAGACCATTCTAAGAAATAAAAAATAACCAAATCCTAAATTTTTTCACTATTAATTGGTGCAAGAACTAGAGTGTAACTAGATGTGATATCCAAATGAATTCTAATGCACTAATGCACCCACAAGTTTATCAAACATTCTTTGGGGGTTGATGGTGGATGGTATTTGATCACCCACATTAAAAAAATAATGACATGCCCATTTATTTTTAATAAAAATATATTATTATTTTTTCCTTAATGAATTTCCATTTTTTTTTCTTAGAGTTTCAATGCAAAAGAAAAGGCTTTGCACAGGATAGGCTGGGTGCATGTTGTGCACCCAATCAGTTTGGGAGAGGACATATCCATAAACCACATCCTCCTTAGACACTACCCTATATATTTAAGGAAAATATAGATATTTATACTTTTCATGCACTTGAGGAACTTACTGACACCCTCATTCAACATATGAGCTAGGTTTCTCATACTATTACTAACAAGGGTGGACATGGGAGGCTTTATCAAGTGTTATTACATCACCTTAGCATCACAGGTCATGTGGTGCTATATGGATTGGACTTAAGGAGGATGATGATAATTTTAGGTATCTTTCTCATGATAGTCTTACCAAGGGATTAGATGATATTGATCTCATTTATATGTTTTATTTATCTACATTTGGTCTAGATCCTTTGCCTATAACTTCCTAGGTATCTTGTATATTTTATATGGTGTAAATAAAATTTTTAGTTCCATGTTAAATTTCAAATATTTATATAATTTACAAGGTAATAATTATTTTTCATATAAATATTAATAATGTAATAGTAATTTTTGATGTTGTAGGAGGATTGTGGACTCTATGCAAGCACATATGTTGCTAATATTTTGCCCACATACACATATATGGAGATAATTTTTAAGGATTATTTTATGGTTAATTACATGTATGTATTTATATATGTGCTTAGGTGAATAACAATGATATTTTATTTATTTATTTTATGACCATGCTAGACACGTCACCATCTATTGAAGTAGGAGAAAATGTAGGCATTGTTGCTGAGATTTCATTTGCACAACAATTGACCGAGGTATGATATTTATTTTAATGTTTAAGTGTAAATATTAATTTGTGTTTTTTAATTTTCATTTTTCTTGTAAAAACAACTGAAACACAAAATAATTATCTATATAGACTCCTTTGGCAATGTTTTCTAGTCATTTTCAAATGATTAACATGCATGACATAGAAAAAAATAATTTAAAAAAAAAATCTAGCTATTATATTTTAATGATTTGGTCAGTTGCTTTAATTGTTTATGATTTAATGTTGAATAACTATCTTGTGTATATATTTACATGGTCTTAATATTGTTAGTTCTCTTTTTTATGCTCATGTTCACCAGCCTCAACCAATCATTGAACTTATTGAGCACCAAGTGTAAATTGATCATGACCACTATATTTCATATGGTTTAGCTAGAACTATGTTTCCTTATGTTTGGTACCATGGTCTATTTTCTCTAAAACCTTGATAAGGAGGAGTTTGATATTTGAAAGGCTAATATGAGGTGTGATTTTTTTGTTGATAAGGCCTACCCTGGTATTCCTATCTCTTGAGTTAAATTATTTTAGTCACAAAATATTGCATCAGACTTTTCAAATCTCCAATATCAGTACCTTGACTAGAAGGGGATACAAATTAAGACTAGATAGATGGAATAAGGGCTAATTATGGAATTTAAGGAACCTGAGGAGGTGGGATAGATTTCAACTCTGGGAATATAGGCATTAGGGGCCTTGGAGAAAACATATCATCTTGTATCAAACTATTTTGTGCTCTTATGGTAACCTCATAAGCATTTGGGAAGGTGTTACCACCCATAGACTATATCATCACACTAATATTAGAATTAAGGGCTCTCAAATAGTATAAAAATGCATATTCTAGGAATGGTTTGATCACTAGAAGAATCCTAGTCCATGTCTTTTAGAATATGAGGTTAAAGTCAAACATGAACTCATAGAGAGCTCTCTGAATGGTAATTAGTTACTCGAATAATGATAGGTGATTAGATTTATATTCAAAATGACTGATGGTGCACTTAACTCATCCCAGGTAGTAGTGGAATCCAAAGGAGTATTTCTATACTACTATAATGCTTTTCTTTTGAAAAAAAGTAACAAGCAATTTGATAGCCACATTATTTTGAATAACATTGTGAATGAAGTAAAGTTTGGCAACATACTAGATGTGTTTAATAGAGGTTGTTTAATTTATTCCTAAGAATAATGGGATAATTTAAAGATCAAACATAGGAATATCATCAAAATGGGACAAACACTTGATCCCTGATAACCATTTGGGCAGTGGGGATTACACTATTTAAGATAATAAGATGACAAAGAGATGAATATTTATTTTGGAGATAAGGTCTTATCCTATTAAATATTTTTTTCTTATATTAAATAATATGTAGTTAAATGAATTCAAGGGAAATATATTTACTAGATTACCTTGTAGTAACCTTTGGCATGAGAATGTTCTCTGGCAACATGAAAATTTTTCAGCTTATGATGATGGTGGATGTCTTTTCATGATATATATGCTTCTCCTTAGCTCCAAATTTTAGTCATCCCAAGGAGAATGGGTCCCAATAGGCATGCCATAATTGTTGGCATCTTAGGTTATACCCTAGCTGAAAATAGGATTGTTTGGATCCTCTTGCTCAATCCTAGTCCAATATAGGACTAACACTAGGTTGTGGGTCACCTAATATTGGGTAAAACCTCTATAGAAGTTTGGATTCCTTTTGGGAATATCACCGATACTAAACCTAAACTAACTTCTTGCTAGGAAAAGGGGGGAGAGGTTGACAATAATGCAGAAAAACATGTAAAATTGAAGTGATACACCAAATTTTATGATACTTATACTTACACAAGACACTATAATACACTTTCAAGACTTCTAAACATCACTTAAATCACTTTCAAACTATCAAATAGACTATATATGCACTTAGAATGACCTGCGAGAACTACCAAAACACTTCATGAAGGTGAGAAAACTTAGATAGAATCAAGGAAAGCATATATTCACTTAACCACATCAAAGAAATTATGAAACACATTTTGATTAAAAATGAAAATGGAGGGACTCAGTATTTTATTACATCAAATAGGTGTTATAATACAAATCTTAGTAGAGTCTAGTCATGCCAAAGAGAGGGAATCCTTTTCAAGGCTTAGAATCTTGTATTTATATTAGAAAGGGATCAGAGAGATGGGGATCATTACATAGAAGGATGGATAAGTGAGCATAATTACCAAGATTTCCAATCATTCTGGTGTTAATGACATTAAAAAAGATCATAATGGCTAAGATTACTTATAGAAGGTAGCCATAATAACCATATCAGTCCGTTTCATTATATTTTTGGCTTGCATTGATTTTCCTTAGGTTATAGTGGTAGGATCAAGTCATTGGAAAGCTGAATTTTGACATTAAAGTAGTTATCATAGATGGATAAATCTATTATGATATCATTCTGATGTGGATTTCCCCCTATTAGTTTATCTTTAGCATCTAAGAGTCGAGAAAAGGGTCGTAATCATGCTAGTGTCTTTGACGATGAACTTGTTGAAACTGATGTGTCTACCTCTATGGCTTCCATTTAATACATTTGCTCTAATTCTACCTCAAATTTATCTAAACTTTTTTTAAAGTCTCAAGGATTTTCATTTTGATATTATCCCTTGATCTTGATCTAGGTTTGTAAAAATGTGCCACCTAAAATCTCTTTATTTATTCTCAAGATCCTATTGTCAGCTTCATCTACCCCTGCACTTATGCCACATGGTGGCCTCGCATTCATCCTAAGCTTGGTTGATCCTTTGACCTTATACATACCATTGATATTATCTGCATACTTAATGCATGTCATTGATCTTTATAAGTATGATCAAACATGCACCACTAATCACCCTATTATCCATGATCATGACACTTGGCACCATTATGTTTAATCTTAAGATCCTCTGACTCTTTTACCCTTGCTCACACTATTAGATCTTCATGACATGATTGAATGCACACCATTGATCTAACTAGACCCAATAACTATGCTAGATTACCACTCACCATTAGATCATGATTTAGCTTCCATGATCTTTAGACTTTTCGGCTTCTCATTTACTTTTAAGATCTACTAACTCATTAACCTCCACTCATCATTGATATTCTTTGGTATGATTTAATGTGCATCATTAGATCCAATGGACCCAATGACACTATCCTCCCCTGTGTACTATTAGATCTTCATTTGGGTACCTGAGATCTTAACACTTGTTAGCCACACGTTCATCCTTAGAACATTTGAATTTAAATGGATATTCATCATGACTTTTATTTGACATCCCCATGAATGTCTCATTTTGCTTGTTCAATGTTGAGGAAGTGTAACTTGATATAAACAACTCATCAAGTCACAAAATTTATGAATAATATCCAAGGCATGAAGAACATCATGTCTATGCATTCCATTGTCCATGAGATGTCTCTTAAGTAAACTTTTAAATGCATAATTAATATGAGCAATATTTTTTTGCATGACATTCCATTATGATCTAGTATTCAAAGCTTGGTTTTTTCCATTTTTGATCATTTATGGGTTAGGAACTCTGCTCAGGTTCTCTATCCAGGTAGAATCTTGGTATTTGGACCAAAATTAACCAACACAACCAATCTAAAATTAGCCAAAAAATAATGAACTGAGGGATTTTAAGGAACATATCCTTAAACATAAAAATGAGATAAATAGTAGTGGCCAACAAGCCATATCAAACAAAAAATACTGTAATAAAATTAATTTGAAGAGAGTCTCTCTTTTTTAGTTTTTTATTTGAGATATGAGATACCCAATTAATGAATTTGATTCCTTTTTGACTCTTCCTTTCTTCCCTTTCACTATCTTCAACCCATTCCCCTCGTTTGTATTTGGCATATGGGGATGGATAACTCTAAATTAGTCTCTAGAATTTGAGTCATAAGAGCATCTATTAATCTTTCTGCTAAAAATGGGGTAATAAATTTTAAGGATTTGACACTTTCATTTATATTAGTTTCATAAACCGTATCTAAATTATGTTTAGTATTTTACCATTCTAATTTGAGTGTCCCTTTCCTATCAAGATATGTGGCTATGAACTCCCCATCCTTGACTAAATGTTCCATTGTTGTATTTGGAATCATTTCTAGTTCATCTTCTCTTGAATATGGACTTCTTTCCACTGTCATATGCTCTACCTCTTCATCTACCCACCAATTATTACCTCTCTTATGTTTCATGCTAGGATAATCATTTATAAGATGTTCTATGAGGAAACATCTAGGACATCTAAATTGGAGGCCCTCATAATCTATCATTTGATTCCATGTTCTGTTCTTCACAACCAACTCCACCTGAGCTAGGAGTCCTTTGGAAAGATCAAAATAAGCAAGATATTGGACATAGACAGAATGACCTTGTTCAAGAGTCATAGAATCTATACACCAAAAACTTCCAACAACATCACCAATAACTTTTGAAATCCCCTCACTTCAGAATTGAAGGGTAAGGTTTGGAAAAGGGATCCATAGAGGTTTTATATTAAACATTTTGGTATGGGGGTTAAAATTGGAATGCCAAGATTTGGACAATAGCCAATGTCTCTACCAATCCCATGAATATATGAAAATAAGATCTTTATTAGTTACAAAACCAAAAAAGAAAAATGAAAATACCTTTTGCACAAGGGCTAATGGTAATTTTGCCATCAACAAGAGGGTGCCAATTATTGGTAATCCAAGAATGGATATATTGAAGAAAAGGCAATAAACTCTCAATTTTGTAGATCATTTCAAACTTGGATAAGTGTTATTCTATACCCACAATCATTTCAAGAGCTCTATTTTCAAAATTAATAACATGGTTTACTATTGCTAGGGCTAAATATTTAATCCTTACTTTTATTGAGGCTACATCAACATATGAAGCACATAGTTGAGGTTGCATTGGCATCACCTCCATTACCATGGGATCATATCTCTTTCACTCCTTAGGACTACTAAGAATTGAAGCCTCTATTAGAACTCCCTAAGACACTACTACAAATCTTTCCTCGTCCATCAAAAAAGATAATATAGACCCCTGTATTGTTGTCTTATTATAACCTTTGTCTCCAAATCTAAGGTTCCTTCTATGCTAATTCCATTTGTGTTTGCCATCACCTATTGGTTGATGCTGTTGTAGAGCCAAGTATCACTGTTGCCTTATTTATAGATGTTGTCATTGCAGATCTAGGTTTTGCATTGTTTGCAGGTGCCACCATAGTGGAGCCAGATTTTTTAACTTGTTGCCATCGAAGAAAAAGTAACTCATAATATTATATAAAAAACCAAGAGAGTAGTTTTTGGAAGTAGTGGCATCAAAGGTGTCACCCTAGTAAGATAGTAAAATATTACATCTAATCATACAAAGGTAATATTCATTTAGAATTTTTGAACCAATATATCGGTAAAAATAAGGATAATAATTTTAAAGGGGATTCCAACAATATTAGATTGGGGTGGTGAATTCCAATAAAAGGTAGAATATTATGAATACTATAGTTGTGTGTGTTTTACAAAAAAAATAATAAAGTGAGAACCCCATGGCAATGCATGGTTCCATCACCATTCTCCACCACAAAGCTAATTATTGAAGGCCACATTTATGCAACATAAAATTTAACATGATGTTTCGGATGCATAAAATAGAGAACACATTAGATACATTTAATTTATATTTTCTATGTAATAGTCACTGAGGAGTCTAATCTCTGGAATAGACAATATTCTTTATAGTGCAAATGCCTTCTTTAAATAATTAAAGAGATTTCCTTCCTAAATTTTTAACAAGTCAAAGTATTCTATAATAACTTTCACACTTTTAATTTTATTAATATATTATAATAATTGTTTAAAAGAAAAACTACTCTATAAAACAATTTTTTATTATAGGTTGTTTATATGTATTAAATTTAAAAATCACATACATTTGCACATTGAAATATTGACCACCCATTGAGGGAAAACAACTTAAAATTTATCAAATATCTGATTAACCCTTCAATATTTCAATATTAAACGGATGTGAAATATATTTTTTCTTTATTTATATTCTAAATTATTGTAACTTGACAAAAGAGATGGTTAACTAAACCTCCCACAAACATACAAATGTCTTTTAGATATATGAGCTAGAGAGTCAAACTTAAAATCTAGATTACGAGCTTCTACATCAAAATAATAATAATATGCTGATTAAAAAAACTATGCGTACGTACATGGATAGCTAGGGAAATAGTTGCGACTCTTCACATTTCATATATTGAAAAAAAAAAAATTGGTAAAACTAATATTCAATGAAAGTTAAAAAACATATTTTCGATCATCTTTTGACAGCAATTCATGAATCCCAAAACTAAAGATACCAAAAAACAATAAGAATATCAGTCACAGTTTTACGGTATTAAAATCCTTCAGCAAGCCAACTCTTTCAAATTCACCCTAATTCAAAGAAAGCAACAGGGCAGGCGAAATTAAAATGAATTAAAATTTGCAATATTTATGAAACCAATTACATAGAATAATGCCTTTAATTATATGTTTGTATGAGCAGGTCAGTATGGGATTCGAACCTTTAATTGAACGGTTCAGATATGGCCACATATGAGTTCTCTCCTTATTACTATAAATATGAGCTCCCCTTACACACTGAATTCAGTACCTTTACATGCCATGGCTGCTATGGTGAGTAATACTCACTTATCATTCCTAAATCTTCCCGCTTCTTATCATTCTCAATTGTTCTCTACAAAACAGCAGTTTTGTAATCCCTTAAAGACTAGGCTGCAATGGGCACCACTTCGGGTTAGAGCAGACGCAGTGAAGGGCGTCTATTCTGTACCTGTCATGACATTGTATGATGTATTGTGTGTGCCCAACACTGTCGAACTTGCTGAACTGATGAAAGCTTATAGGGAGAAGGTCAGAATTTATCATCCAGATGTGTGCCCTCCTTCTGAGAGAGAAGAGTCATGCAAAATGTTCCTTCTAGTGCAAAAAGCCTATGAGACTCTCTCTGATCCGATGCTAAGGGTTGTCTATGATAACAACCTTCATTTTAATATGGATTCTCAGATAAGACTCTTGGAGAGAATGAATGGGATGAACGGGAAGCGGCAATGGGGGGCACAACTTGAAAGTCTGATGAGAAGGTCTATGTATCAGAGGGAGACATGGGGTGGTAGAATGCGTTGTACCAGAGAACCAGCAAAAACCAACTGAATTTCTATCAAGTTCGAACTAAATAATCATGTGCAATGATGTATATACACTTAGGATTTTCATTTTATTCAAGTGTTTTATTCTGTATTTCTGTCTGTTATGTTTTAGAAACCAATTTCTTTCATGTATTTTTTTTTTTTTTTTCTATTCCTATTAATTAAAGGACAATTTATATTTTCATCTACTTACAATACAGATCATATCTGTAACATTGTTTCCCAGATTGTCGACTGTATATTTTTCATGTTGGCTATGGCGGCCTGTTTTTTGACCTCCGGCGGGGCTTTTAATTGAATATTGTCAACTCAGATTGAATGATACTTTTTCTTGATATATGAAAATTGTCTATTGAAAGCACTATGATATCGGGATAGCTCTTTTTTCATAAACACAAAAAATATACATTGATTATAGACAATAGGACTAATAGCATAATGGAAACAAATTGAAGGAATCCAAAAGCGCTTGATTACAAGCAAGATTAAAATCAAAAGCACGGTTCCATATGACATCATGCTAAGTGAAATGGGGGCTGTTCCTATCGAGGCACTTTCTATGGTTCGCCTTTTAAGCTATTTAAAAAGAATCGAAAAAATGGAAGAGGATAGATGGCCTAAAGTTGTTTTTAGTGATACACTATGTAAGCGAAAAAGGACATGGATGCAACAAAATATCACATGGATGAGTAAATGGAATATTCAATTCAATATGTGCCCCACAAATAATAAAGAAATAAAAGTCTTTGTTATGGAGAAATTTTACAAGAGAAATTGGGGAAGCGAGATCGGGAGGAAGAAACTATATTATATAAATGAGTTCAACCCCACTTGTGATCAACTCCAAAAAGCGTACATAGGAGCCAACATTTCTTGGAGGGATAAAATTCTTACTGCTCAGCTGAGAACCAACTCTCACCAACTTCGTTGTGAGACCGGGCATTGGAAGAGGCCAAAGGAGGCTTGGGAAGAGAAAATTTGCAGATTTTGCAATTCTGGGAAAGTGGAAACTGAACAGCACTTTATTCTAGAATGTGAGGCCTACAAAGATAGCAGAGATAAATTTGCGGATACTATATGTGACAGTTCTTGGCATAACCTATTCAACGAAGAGCACATTGAGCAATTAGGGGGGCTCATCATCAGCCTACACAAGAAGCGAATAGTGCTACTTAAATCTGCTTGAGTTGTCTTGCTGTCCCATAGACTATTTTTAGTCTCATGGACGTTAAAATTTTTATTATTATTATTATTATATGAACTTCTTACGACGTCCGGCTACGGCCTATGTTTGACCGTTAAATTTGCTTATAATTATTTTTCTTAAATGATTCTTTTCTATTCAAGATTGTCTTTCAAATGTTGTTATTATTTTGTAATGTCCCTTACTTAGGGCCTCTTTTTGTTTCTACAAAAGCTCTGAACAACTGTAATATCCCCTTCAAACAGGGAATATATAAACTCATAAAGCTCTAATCACGGATACAAACTTGCAGAATAGATTCAAATAAGCATACACAAATCACAGTATAATCTCTCAATAGCAAATAAAGATCTCATTACTTGTTCTTCTGGATGATTACATGATTGAGTCTCTGTTATACAAAATAAAGAATATTAAAATCCTGGTCTTATCAAAACTGGAAGTGAAAATTGAATTCTAGAAGGTCTCGGCCCTTCTGTGTCGACACACAGTCGCCGTCGTCGGTCGATATATCGCCGACGTCGGTCTCTGTCGGTCGGCTTTCTGCCGACGTCGGTCTTCAGTCGACCGATGTCGGTCACTGAAAACCCTCTATCTGCCGAGGTCGGTTCCTGAGCTGATCTGTACGGACCTTGTACGGCCGCCAATTAAGCACAACTTCCCTGTTTTCAACCCCTGATCTGAAGATATACTTTTCTAGCACAGAAGATCTCTAGCTGTATAATTTATTGAATCAAAACTAAATAAAGAAATACCTAGAATATCTGTAATAACTTCTGTGTGAAGTTATCTCTCAAACCTGAAATTCTGTGATAACTTCTGGATGAAGCTATCTCACACTTTGGCAATAGATCAGCTGATATTCCATAGCCTCTTAATTGCACACACTAAAGAGGGAACATTCTCCAATGCAAATGGAATCCTTGAACCCTAGGCTCAGTCTTCACAGAAGAAATTCTCCAAAATCAATATCAATAATCAATAGCATACATCAATAATGGCCTCCATGTGAAACCCTTATACCCTCAAAAGATATGCTTGCCCTAATTAGGGTTTTCTTAAATTAGCATTAGGGTTTCTAATTTAAAATTAGAGAAAATAATTAATAATTAATAATTAATTATTAATGAGACCAAATAATTAATGTTTGATTAAATCAATCAAATATTAATATCTCCCTCAATATACGTCGGATCCTCAAACCGATCGAAGCAGGTGAATCAGGGAGTGATTCCGCATATGACCATACCAAAATAAAGGTGCTCCGCTGCATGTCAAACATCCCTAAATAATAGGAGCATCAATCAAACATGTCTGAAAGACCCTGAATGAAAACCAAATGTAGAAATTCTGCGAATTAAAGTCAAGCCAAGCTCCATTATGACCCTCTATCCATCATATTAGCCTACGAAGGTCGTATAATAGGCCAATCATCAAATCTGTCAATGTCCATGAAAAAGGGGACATGACATATTTATAGTAAAAGATTTAGTAGTTTAGTTAAAATTTACATATTATGTTTAAATTAGAATTTGTCATATCTGTATTAATTACATGTTTAGGTTATAATTTCTGTAATTTCTTCTTTCACCATTAATGCATCATTTAATAATTATTATAGGGTAACATTTAATATTTGTTATTATTGTTATGTATAGCTGATGGGTTACTAAAAATAGATATGAAGACCTCTCTATATTGAGACATAGTATATGTTGGGAATTATCTTTTTTTGGTGAAGATTCAGAGGTTCGAAAAGATGAAAAGCATAGAGAATTTAGTCAATCACAATAACTTAATTTACTTATTAACAATATTACAATATATAGACAAAAAATCTCCTAAAAAATAGGAGTCAAATATCATCACTAAAATTTATCGTTCTATCCTATCTACGTGATATGCAACTCATTTATTTATTTCTTAATAGAGTAATGTTAGGACTAATCCCAATAGCAAATGTTCTTTATCATCTAGCAAGTTCAAGAGTAATCAAAGAGAAGCATCTTTGATTTGTTGAATGCTAAAGCATTCCATTGAGTTTTTGGTTTTAGTGGTTACAGTTTGGTATCAAACCCAAACGAGATTGGAGAAGAGAAGATCTGGCAATGGGAGGAATGAGCAGCTCAGTCATATCATAGAGAAATTCAAAACAGAACAGTCAGAGTTGGAAGAAAGAGCCAAGTAGAACACAAGATTAGAAGAGATCTAGCAGATCATGAGAAACCAATCAAGAAGTGTGATAAATAAAAATATTGAGCCCCCTGGGTTACTCAAATAAAATAACATAGTCTTTTATTAAAGTAAAGTGTAATCCACAATGAGGAAGGAATGTTGTAAAAGAAAATTAGTTAGTAAGTGAAAAAGGGAGCATAATTCGCTAAAGCACCCAGTTAGTCATTTTCCATGAACAACAAAGGAGATCATTGTTGAAAACACAAAAAAAATGATCTTATAAAGAACTAAAACTCAACACCAAGAGTAGGTACATCAAACAAGAGATCACCGAACAATTGCCAATGAGGAGAGTTGATGTTGAAAATAAGATAAGATAAAAGGGGTGCACTATTAAGTAAAATTTTTCATTATTTTATTGAAATCAGGGGTTGAAATAAACCACTATAAAGTTAAAAAAGAATTCTAAGTCACTTACATAGCTGATTTAGATGGAAAACATTGGTAGTGCCTACCAACATTTGACAATAAAAACTATGACATTTGGGCAAAAAAGATAAGGATGATAATGGTGTCAAATAATTTATGAGAGTGTGTTGTTAATGAATTTGCAGATGTCACTGACCAAGATTCTTATAATACATTGACAAATGCACATAAGACTCAACTAAATGAAAGTAGGAGAAAATATGTAAAATCCTTAAATCTTATTGAGACAACAATCAAATAAGCCATATACCCAAGAATTATAGCAGCCATTTACTTAAAGGAAGAATGGGAGATGCTTCAAAACTGCTATAAAGGCATTTATAAAGTATAATTATTCAAAATCTAATTACTTAGGAGAGAATTTGAAACATTACAAATGAATGGTGGTGATTTTATTTTTTGATTTTCATATAAGAGTTTCTAATTTAATCAATTAGTTAAGAAATAATGTTGAATCTATGGAATATCAAAAGATTTTTAAGAAATCCCTTAGGAAGTTGTCATTAAGATATGATTTGATTGTCATCGTAATTGATGAGGCTAAAGTACTTTCAAGGATGACAGTGGATGAGTTGATGGGTTATCTATAAACCCACAATCAATGGTTGAATAGATCATGTCCTTTCATAGATTAAACTTTCAACACTCACGCTAGTATGAGAGGAAAGGGATAGGAAGAGATAATAGATATAGAAACTTTAGAGGTAAATAAAGTAGAGTAAACTATTATGGAAGAACAAGCTCAAATATTCAGGAACGAGCAAGCAGTTCATAATTAGATTTCTAAGGAAAGAAGAGGAATAACACTTCAAACCAAAGGTATGATAAAAGTAATGTTCAATTATATTATTGTCACAAGTATGGTTATTTTAATAGTGAATGCAAAAAAAAGGAAATATGATCAATCAAAGTTAAGTAAAAATGTAGTTAATAAGAATTTAAGTGAACCTGAACATTTTCCTAACATGTTCATTGTATGTAATATTATTGAGTAGAACAACACCGAGGTTGGGTATTTGTATGGTGCTCATAGTAAAAACATGAGTTATAATTACAACTTGTTTGCCTCTATTGAGAAGAACATTCAGTCTGAGATTAAATTGGTAGAGGGACTATAATCATCTACACCAACCAAGGTAAAAGGAGATCAATATAGGAAGTCTACTATACTCCAAATATAAAACATAATTTGTTGGGTATTAGATAGTTGATCTAAAAAGGATATAAAGTCCTCATGGAGAATGGAGAGTGCACAATATTTTATAAGGAATAAAGTGAGAATAAGATAGCTATAATTCAAATGACAAGGAATTGCATACTTCCTCTTAAGATGCAAATTTATCCTCTCAATATTATAACAATACTACAACAAATAACCTTTAATACCATCATCAAAGACATATCAAGACTTTTTAATTTAAGCTATGGGAATTTAAATCATTATATACTAGATCTTTTATTTAATAAGAATATGGATAGGTGTCTACCAAGAAGAGTATAACCTAAAAAAAATATGAATCATATATTGAAAAAAAAAAACCATAGGAACCCCTTTCAATCAATGATGTCTAGGAGCACAAAATCACCATTGGAGTGGTGCACTCAGATTTGTGTGGCCCAATGAAAACTCTCACCCACTTCAATAACATACACTTCTTGAACTTTTTATATGATTACAAAAGGAAGACTTGGGTTTATTTCTTAAAAAATAAATATGAGACTTTTGAGAAATTCAAATGGTTAATATCATTGGTTGAGAAACAAAGTTGATACTCCATCAAGATATTGAGATCAAATATAGGGGAAGAGTATGTTTATAAATAATCTCTAAATTTTTGCAATATTGAAGACATTATAAAGTATTTTATAGCTAGATACACTCTATAAAACAAGAGAGATAAAAGAGATGGTTGCAAGCATGTTGAATGCCAAAGGACTTTCAAAACAAATTATGGGTGAAGCTATAGTAACAGAAATATAATTGTTAAATAGATACATCCCACAAATGTTATTCAAAATAGGACTCTATAAGAAGTATGAGAAAATATTATGTATAGTGTTGAACACCTAAGAATATTTTAGTGTGTGGCAAATGCACATGTTCTAAAGGAAACGAGGTATAAATTTGATGATAAAGGCAAAAACTGTAAATTCATTGGATATAATGAATACACTAAAACATATAGACTATACAACCCTATTACAAAGAAGGTTTTGATTAATAGGGATGTTGAATTCATTGAGAATGAGTCATGGGATGACATTATTGACACTGCCTTGGGTATCTCTCTGTAATGGTACCCATGGATGATAAAGAATATGGAAATGAACTAAATGAATTTAAACCAATCACAGATCAACACACTGGACCTTAATTTATATTAACTTAACAAGATACTCCTGAGTCTAGAAACTCTAGTAGTAATTCAAATCTGACTCTCATTTCTCTAATGTCTAGAAGACAAGTATCTAAAGACAAATTTATAATAATACAACATATGATGATCGTAATGAAAATATGAATTTCACTTTATTTTCTCGTGATGATCCTACATGTCTTGAAGAAGCAATGGAAGAAAAAAATGGTGTAAGACCATGGATGAGGAAATAAATGTAATTGAAAGAAGCAAAACATTGAAGTTAGATGAATTTCCCAAGGATAAATAGGTAATTAGAGTTAAATGGATTTGAAGGATGAAGGACACAATATAAGATAAAATAGATAGGCATAAATCAAGGTTAGTTATTAAGGGGTACAAATAACATCCCGAAAGAGATTATGATAAGACATATGTTCATGTTGCAATAATGAAAACCATTTGGGTTATGTTAGCAATAACTTCCTAGTAGAAGTGGATGGTATATCAAATTGGTGTGAAGTCTTTCTTCTTGGATGGAGTACTCAAAGAACATGTCTATGTTGATCAACCATCTAGATATGAAGTCCCAAGATAATAAATAAGTTTTAAAAGCTGAAGAAAGCACAGTATGGGCTTAAGCAAGAATCAAAGACATGGTTTAATAGAATTGATTGATATTCTACTACCAGTAGCTTCAAAAAAATTAGTAGTGAGCCCATACTTTATATCAAGGCAAGCCATTATAATATTTTGATTGATGTATTAAATGTGGATGATTTAATTTCTTTAGTAAATGATAACCCCCTTATTTTTGAGTTTAAAAAATAAATGAAAAGGGAGTTTGAAATAATAGACTTGGGTCTATTAAGGTATGTCCTTGGTATAGAATTATAATAGATAGATAATGGAATATTAAACTCTTAATATAAATATGTTTCACAAATTGTGAGTAAGTTCAAAATTTTGAAAAATAAATGTGTGCCAACTCCAACAACCACATATAAAAAAATAAGGAATATTGCAACAATGATGTGAATCTAACTTTATAGAAGAGCATCATTGGAAGCCTAATGTAATTGACAACATTTAAGCATGATGTAGTGTATGTCATATCCCTAGTTTATAAATTCATGGAGATAACAAAAGATACATATTAGTAAATACATAAGATAATTTTAAGATATGTCAATAGAATGAAGAACAACGTCATCCTCTATACTACATCAAGTTATTTTATTTTATTTATCTATATAGATATTAATTAGGTACGTAGTATAGATAAATATGAAAAACACATCAAGATATGTGTTACACATGGATTCAAGAGCCATTTCATGGATATCCAATAAATAACCCATAGTTTATCTTTTCATAGTAGAAGCTAAGTATATTAAAATGGGTATAGTAGCATGCTAGTCTATTTGGCTAAGGAGAACTCTAGCTGATTTAAATAAGGAACAAGAAGATGGTGTAACAGTTTATTATGATACCATGTTTTCAATATCCTTGACAAAGAATATAATGTTCAATGGATGAATCAAGCATATTCAGATCTATTAACATTTCATAAGAGAATTAGTTGAAGATGGTGGACTCAGTTTGGTAATTTTTAAATATATAGACCAGTTAGTTAATATTTTCATGAAGGCACTAGCTAGGAAAAAAATTAAGCACCTAAGACAAAGTTTAAGAATTATGGATGTTGTAATGACTAGTGTAACAAATTAAGGCAAAGTGTTATAAATTATAATTTCTTCCTCCACCCATAATACATCATTTAATATTTATTTTAGGGCAACATTTAATATCAGTTGTTAGTTATAATTAATGAATTATTAAAAATGTATATTAATACCTTGACATATTGAAGCATATTGTATGCTCTTTATCATCAAGTAAATTGAAGAGTAATAAAAAATAAGCATATTTGCTTTGTTTAATGTTGAAGCATTCCATTGATTTTTTGTTTTTATGCTTTTATTTCTTATAATGCCATCATTTGTTAAATGGAAGTCCTCTTTAATTTTATAAATTTTATTTTATAATATAAAATAAAATAAAATAATAATAGTTTGATTAGCAATTAAAGTCCATGAATACATGATAGATTTGAATGTTTGAAAATGGACATTATGATTCTTTTAATCTTGCCAGAAATAAAATAAAGAGACTCGGTATTTAATTACGGTCCCAACAACAACTCAATCACAGAGTTACTTTTCACCTCCAACCAGTCAGTATCACTATTGCTAGTACCACCAGTCAGTATCACTACTGCCAATACACAAGTACTCCATGTACTCCATGACCGAGTATACACACATACTCCAAGTACTCAATGTAGTCCAAGTATATCTCCCATGAGCTTGCTATAGTTGTGCTGCTGATCTTCCTGATCTTGCTGCCACCTTCAAATCAACTTGGTTTTACAACACCTGCAAACTTAGATCTCACACACACAAATACCTACAACTCAAATGATCTTACTTACCATGTAGATCTCCCATGAACTTGCAACAACCTACAAATCAAATGATCTTACAATTGGAATTAGATCTACAGCTCCAAGACTAAAATTAGCCTTTAACATGCAAATAACTAGTTCATTAACAAACCGTCTGTGAAACTCATAGTTCTAAACTGCACAGGTGACTGATGTCAGTCCTTGTCTATCTAGAGGTGACCGATGTCAATCGATACTGACCAAATTTAGCAGCTCTACACACTAGATATGACTGGCATTGGTTGGCCTAATCGACACTAATTTCACTACAACTCAGCTACCTCCTCCTCCATGTTTGCATCAGTGAAGCTTTTAGCTCCACAACCTAACAATCTCCCACTTGGAGATAAATCGCAGCACTATACCTGTACCTGTACATTGTCTAATTTGTTTCCTGGCTTGTATCCCTCTTCAAGCTCAATCTTGAAGACCAACCACCACAAATCTTATGGTGTAACACCTGTCATCCAAGTAACCTGCCATATCGAAAGTGCCTGACCCTGCATCGCATGTTAACCTACTGTTGCTCCCTTTCAGATACCTGAGAACCCACTGAATTGCTTTTCAGTGCTTCCTTCCCAGATTGGCCACAAACCTGCTGACAACTCCCACTACTGGGGCAATATCAGGGGGTACACATATACTCAACCTCATCATGTGATTGGGGACCCTATTCTATGAACTTTCCATTAATAGGTGTGCTGCTTGGTTCTGCATCCTACACTACCTTCACACAATCATCCTATGACAACATCAACTTGTGATCTTCCCTATCTCTATGATTACTCATGCCAAAGAATTTTGCTGCTCCCAAATTCTTCATGACATACCACAGAACTTACTTTACCTTTAGCTCAGTAACTCCATGTATGTATGCACCTACAACAAGCACATCATCCACATACAGTAATAGGATAATGTTATGACCATCATCCACCTGGTAAGATAAACACAATGGTTACAATGACACTGACTAAAGCCATGTATTGTCATCCACCTGTCAAACCTATACCACTGTCCTGCAGCTTCCTCAAGACCATATGACCTGGCCTTCTATGTCATGTATCCATTCTCTCTATTCTTTAACCAAGGAATCCATTCATCTTTTAGTGCTTTCATACCAGTTGGCAACCCTACCAAATCTCCCATTTGGTTCTGCATCCTAGGAATCAAATTCCTCATTAATGCCATGCTCCCACTATTTCCTGGATCCTTCTTACTCTGTAGTGAGCAATGAGTATAAAGAAGAGGAATAATGAATTTGAGGCTTACTTACCCTTTCAGTCTTCCATATGGGTATTTGAGACTCCTTGACAGTGTGTTGTCTACCCAAAATCTATTCCAGTGACCGACCTCGGTCACCACACAGTCTGCATTCGATCGACGTCAGTTCCATGTGACTATCCTTTCTATTGGTGCTGATTCCCTGACCGACATCGATCTTACTTGGTCACCGATGTCAGTTCCCTGATTGACATCAGTAACCACCTTGCTCAACACCATTGGCTCTGGTCTGTACATGACCGACATCGACATCTATTTGTTCGATGCCAGTTCCTCTTGACTAATGTCGGTACCTATGTTCTCCTGTGAGTGATGACTTTTTACCTGTGAGCTCTTTTTGGATCAAAACCCTGTCCAAACTACCCTGCTCAGAGTTACTTAGCCTTCTCCACTGATCTTCGTCTGTCATCTCCTCCTTAAACACCAAGGCTTTCCAGTTCTTAAGTCTATCAAATACATCAAACTTTTGCTTAAGAACATGCATCTCCTTCTTGCTCTTCTGACCAAGCCTAAAAAGCCACGTCTTCACAACAAATGAAGAATAAACAATACAAACAAGTAGATAAAGAGTACCTACTTTCTTACCACATGTTAATTCAAGTGCATCCTTGGTAACATTCCAAGAATCTATTGTGAGAGTTCTTGTTCATCTCTTATCACCCAACTTTCCTGAAGAAATTAGCCACATCTTCAAGATTGGGACCTGCATGACCTCCTTCAACACCCATGTGTTGGCCGTCTACAATTCCAGCCGCATTTCCCCTTTGCCAATACTTTGACAAGGCACACCAGCCCCTAAATAAATCTTTCCAAATTCTCCAAAGACCTTAACATGGAAAAATACTCTATTTCAGGTGGCATGGAAAGAGGTAGCAAAATCTATAAAATAAGATTCTAGTTTATCCAAGGAACATCCCAGAGCATCCTGTGTAACAACACCTACAACATTTGCTTCTTCAGTTCCTCCATGCTGATCTTCTACCAACTGACAATTTTTCTTTACCTGCTCTTTCTTTCCATAACACTGTAATTGACCATTCTTGCTTTTCAATTCCTCCATTCTTAGTATACTTTCTTCTACCATTGCTATACTCCCACTCAATCAGAAACCCCTGAGAGTGACCTGTAATCAAACACAAACCTGCTCCCTATAACCTTAGCTCTGATACCACTTGTCAAGATCTAGGAAGCACCATTGATTACCGTGTACAAGCAACTAAATGCAAAATTTAACCAGAACTAACAAGTAACTAGAATTCAAAAATAACACAGAATATGAGAGACAATACCCAATTGTATTAATACTATTCCATAAGGAAATATAATAAAGAAGATGCCACAGTCTTCTTCCTTACACACCTCTAGGGCTCCCACACCTCTAGGGCATAAACAATAAATCTCTTTAAGAGCTCACTCTCTTCAATTACGGTCCCAACAACAACTCAAGCATAGAGTTGTTGTTCACCTACAACCAGTCAGTATCACTACTGCCAATACCACTAGTCAGTATCACTACTACCAATACACAAGTACTCCATGTAATCCATGATCGAGTATACACACATACTCTAAGTACACAACATACTCCAAGTAGATCTCACCTTATCTTGCTACTTGTTGTGTTGCTGGCCTCCCTAATCTTGCACACCTACAAATCAACCTGGTTCTGAACACCTGCAAAGCTAGATCTCACACACACATACACCTACAAATCAACCAATCTTACTTACCACGTAGATCTCCCATGAACTTGCAACAACATGCAAATCAAATGATCTTATAATTGTAAGGATCTAATTTGCCTTCCTCTTCTTGCTCTTTGATGTGTTGCTATCACCTTGGATCTTGCTACCCCACAAATCTCCTTTGACCTCGCACACACACATCTGTGGAACTAGGAGGAGCTACCCTTGCTCTCTTCACACTGAAGGAGCTAACCAAGCTCAAATCTAAAACTAGCACACTTTACAATACAACCCATGAGTCTATTATATAGATCCCATACAAACAATAATTAGACATCCAATTACAATAATTAGATCCACAACTCCAAGACTAAAAATAGCCTTTAACATGAAAACAACCAGTTTGTTAACAAACTATCCGTGAAACTTGTAGTTCTTAACCGTACAGGCAACCAACGTCGGTCTCTATCTGTCTAGAGGTGACTGACATTGGCTGATACTGACCGAAGTTAGTAGCTCTGTACACTGGATATGACCAGCATCGGTTGGCCTGACTGACATCAGTTTCACTGCAACTCAGCTACCTCCTCCTCCATGTTTGCATCAGTGAAGCTTTTAGCTCCACAACCTAATAACATTGATAACACTAATAATGTTAGCTAACTGAGAAATTGTATTTAAAACAAAATTATGTTACAATTTTTTTGGTTTAGGATAATGACCTATATTGATTGCAATGAAGTCAATCATTTATTCTGATTCAGCATTGTGGTGTGTAACGGCTGAAAATAATAAAGTTCATACAAATTTCCATTTCATTATCAAGTCTTAACCACATAGATCAACTATTGTTTCTCTTAAAACTAAATCATTTTTTAATTTTTTAAATTAAAATGGTCATGTTAATTTTATTTTTGAAATAATTTTTCATAACCAACAACAAATGGCTTAAATTTAATTAGTCGCACATAATTTTTTATGTTTTACATTGACATCCTGATGCAAAAAGAATAGGCCAATCTTTTGGAGGCCATAAATTTTGACCCGTAACTTTAATTGAGCTCTTCCACATGCCAAAACGACTATATCAAAAGTTTAAGTTCTACCCTAAGCTAATATATCTACTTATAGTTGATTTTGATACTTTGTAGATACCAAACATGATCATCT
>JARHVA010005492.1:282500-325000 GCA_037957365.1 Torreya grandis
CATTTTTAGTGCATCATCATATCTATGACATTTTTATGAATTTACTTTTGCATTTCCCATGAACATGTTTTTCATCATTTTGAGCCATTTCCAATACATATATAAGTAAAAAATTATATATTCTTTTACACCTCTTTTTTCAAATTCCAAGTCTTTTAAACTCTTTTCTCAATATAATTTAGATATTCATTTGTTATATTATTATATATTTATATTATATTTTTCTCATGACATATTTGTAGTGTGTTAGTGTACTGTGTTTCTAGCATCAATACACAATCATGAAAATAATAGGCATATTAAATCACCCTATAGATTGACTCCCACCATATGTCAACTATTTCTTCTAGAAAATTTATTAGGGAAAATAGTACTTATGTTGTATTTGGATATATTTCGTGCCAAATATAATTAAATTTTACATATATTTTGTTCTAAAATATTTTTTTTCTCTTGGAAAAATTGACTTTTCCGTATTTATACATATATACATTTTCTTGGTTACATATAATGGTAAAAGCATGGAAAAATTGCACACTTTTGAAATTAAATAAAACATTACATGCCACATACTTAAAATTTTAGATCTAACACACATATTTTATGCTGTAAAATAACCTATTGCAGAATGTATGTTTTTGAAATACATTTTAAAGTATTATTTTTCATGACATCCTAATGTGTGTCATAGTTACATAATTTCATATGTAAATATTTAATAATATGTATTATCATGTCTATGAGAGAAGTACAAAGAAGGAATATTTGTCTAGAGTTTTAGTATTTATAGTCCATTCTACACCATTCAGTAAATGTTGCATGTACTATTATGTAGGTTTAACTAGACTTTCCCCATATTCAATGTCCTCTTAGGGCCATGGATATGGGGTTTGTGTAAAATGCCACTCAAGAATTAGGTAATTATGTTTCTCTCTACACTTTTAACATTATTCACCTATACACATCATTACAAGTGGTGTTAGGTTTGGTCATGCATTGCTAGACATTGACGAGATGATAACTCAATAAAAAGAGTAGGTTTATGAATCACAATGTCTTATACAAGAGAAGGATAATTTATTTTTATGAGCTAAAATAGCTTATACAAGAGTAGGCTTATGAAATGATGTTGACTTTAAGAATAATTTGTCAATGATTTGGATATATCAAGATGATTTTTACATGAAAAGCACATTGGCAAAGATGTAATTTTTTTAATAAAATAATCTAAAATTCATTTTTATGGATGTTGAAGGATTCATTACTATCAATAGTTATCAAATTATGCTAGTAAAATGTAAAGTATTGTTTTCATTCATTTATGGTTTGATATTATTGAAATTTATGAAAAATGGTTTTTAGTGTTGACTTATTTCACTACAGCGATAAACATTCTACTTAAAAAATGAGTCTGTCAATCCATAACTAATATCCTATCCATATTTGAATTATGAGGGTAAATATGATGGTTGGTTCATTTTGTAAGGTAGGAAGTTTACCGATAGGATTGTGTTGGATAGTTAATGACTAGGTGGTAGGTATGGAATGGTGAGTGGTCAACAGATATAAGCAATGGGCCGAGT
The DNA here is from genome assembly GCA_037957365.1 of Torreya grandis. Classification (NCBI taxonomy): domain Eukaryota; kingdom Viridiplantae; phylum Streptophyta; class Pinopsida; order Cupressales; family Taxaceae; genus Torreya; species Torreya grandis. The sequence goes on from JARHVA010005492.1 coordinate 284,084, forward strand.
ACCTTTTGCCTTGCTAGTATATCTTTTCTTTCAATATTTATATTTTATGTTTTATACAATTGATAGTTTTATTTTAAATTATAATGCATAGGTAAAGATATAAATTCCCATTTCATTCATTATTAACCCAAAATAATTCTTCCATTTATGGCACCTTGAAAAATTACAATGTATATATGATTTTATCATCTTTGAGAGGAAGTTTGAAAACTTGTTTTCCTTATTAAGTTGGAGAGTATGACCTTGTCCTTTGATATCTCAACATAGATAGGCTAGAAATTGAGCATGAGGTTATTATGAGGTGAGTTAAATACTATAATCAATGTCTTTAGGTAAATACAACAAACATATTGTGCTTGTACTATTTTTTACTTATGGTGACGATATTTTAATTTTTTTGAATCAACATGTTTCTTCATGGCATAAAAGTCTATAGAGATCTACAAGGAGGTGGTTTGATTCTTTGAAAATCCATGTTTTATTACTAGAAGGAAGTCGAGGTTATCATTAGATAAATGTAAAGTATGTCATGTGAATAACATCAAATAATTTGATGCATCTTCTTATTTTAATATTGTTATGTTGTTTGAATACACGGACTTATTATTTTATTGTAAATAGAGTTTCATAAATAGATTATTGTTCATACTATGGTTTCAAAAAACATATGTTGTGGATTTGAAAAATTGTTTTATTTTGATAGCTTCGCATGTATAGAATAGAGACTTGACATGTAGACATTATCAATCAAATTAAGGATGAATAATTTTATCTACCCGAATTTGTAGAGAATATATTGTTTGTCCTAGTTTTGTCACTAACACTATTTTTGAATTTATTTACTTTATATATGTCATATTCTCGTTAAATTTTATATAGGTTTATGGATTTGTGATTTATTTTTTCCAATATGCATGTTTTATCATTAGAATATTATATATATTCTCAAAATAACTTAATTAATTGGTCATGCCTTTATTTTTTTATAGTAATATGTTTCTATACATGATCAAACTAATTAATTTTTGTAAGTGAAGATATGTTAATGGTTTACAAGTCATATTAGGGTTTATGTAAAAATAGGTTATAGGTTCAAGATAATTTGTTGTTTTCATAGATCAATGTGCATAGATTATTTTGTATTTTTTAATTAACACTTTTCTTCTTCTCATAACCTTATCTTTCGCAACATTTTGAGTTCATTATTTCAAAATCTCTAATTTATATTTAGAAGTTAATATTTTTCCTTTAAATAACATAAAGTATTAGTTCTATTTTCACTATTTTAGTACCATGTTGTTTGATGGAATTAAATCATTGGCTTTGTATTAAAAAATATTTATGAGTAATTTCCATTCACATATTTAGATTTATGTAAAATTAGGTTGTGAATTTGAAATAGTGTTCTCTTTATAGCATGATATGCATAGACTAGATATTGGGAATGCATCCATTATTATGTTAGTTAAGCTCATATCAATGTCTCTACATGAATATAAATAGAATAATTAGTTTGTTTTGATTTTTGTATAAAATGGATAACAATTATTTCACTTTTTTATATGGTTTTCCCTCATAATATTTTGTATAATTCCACAGGGTTGTGATTTTATTCTTGCCAAAAACTTATTTTGTCATTGCAATGATTTCGTTGGCAAATACATGCACATGTTGTAATTATGTCCATTGATATTACACTATTATTATTTTTAGACACTAAATATGAATTATATATCAACTTAGTATTTAACGCATGGTAAATATATATCATGGATGTATCTTTAGTGTCTAGACCTTCTATAAAAAGACTTTCATACACTATATCTCTGTAGAAAATTGCTTATCTCTTGGTTCAAACATTGTTATTATGATGATCAAGGCATTATATAATGCTCAAAGTGATATAAATGTACTTATATTTTGTATTTTCAAGACTAGGACCTATGCCTATTTTGTAGCTTCCCAAACACTTGCATCCTATTCAGACGTCTATGTTGGCAAAAGTGTCATGTTCAAATACAAGTGTAAAGTACCCTAAAATCATAATATTATTAAATGAAATGTATCCATATTATTGGCCTAAGTGATTTTATGTAATATATTTTTATAAGGGATTGGTATATATGCCTGATTAATCCTCATTCATTCACCACCTAACACATACCTAACATCTCATAGGATAACTTAACAAAATCATTCAATCAAGCATTCAAGTGATCCAAACTTACCCATTTTATCATATTTCATATCAATCATAGGGACATCACATCTATATATTTGAAGTAATTTTTGGGTAACCTATGAGTCCTATTTTACAAGTTATAATATAATTCATTATTGTACTTATTTTCCATTTATTATATTCTTGTCTACACATAATCCATAAGATAAGGGAGAAATAAATAACTATGAGGCCCTCTTCAAAGAATTTTAAATGTAGCTAACACCAATTTATAAATGGATTTTTGAGGTTAGCTCAACACCGTGATCCCCCAAACCCAATTTTAACACTACTATGAATATGGATTACTAAGATTTTTCTATTTGACAAGGAATGAAAACCCACGATCAAGATCTAAACACATCAAAGTGAAAGTGACATAGAACCCAAAATATACCAAGTGGTTAAATCTGATTATATTAGGTAGTCCATACTAGACACATGCATTCTAAATAGACAAAAGCATTGACATAATAATTTGAGGTCCACACAAGTGTTTGAGGCTATAAAGGTCATGTTATAAAATTTAATGAATGATCCAGTCTACTTATAGTGTTTTTCATATAATATTCATATGCAAAAATTTAACTACCTAAGTATTCATGTGTAATTTTTATTTCTATATCAATCATTAGTTTTATTTATTATTTTTATCATACCTCAATATTTTAGTTTAGAATAGTGTTCATTTGAGTTTACAATTAATAGTACTAATATAGATCTATTTATCACCTTTGTGCTTATTCTTTTTTATATTCTTAACTCTATACTATATTGACACATCTCAATGTTGGGTTAAATAGTTTTTTGATGACATTAAATCAGTGGATTCTCATAGATAGATATTTTTTAATGCTTTATTGTTTTGACTTGATCAAAAAAAATATTGGGAAATAATTATATGGTATAATATAATAATATTATATTATAATTATATTAAATCATATTGCATATATTATTTGATAATTTTTAGAAAAAATGGATACATAATGTGTGTGTGTGTGTGTGTGTGTGTGTGTGTGTGTGTGTGTGTGTGTGTGTGTGTGTGTGTGTGTGTGTGTGTGTGTGTGTGTGTGTGACACATACATATATATGTATATGCATATAGATACATGTATACATGTATGTATTTATACATGTTTACATATATGTATGTATGTATACATACATACATACATATATACATACATACATGCATACATGCATACATACATACATACATATACATATATGATATTAATTATAATATGCATACATCCATGTTAGTTTCATGGACATTGTTTTTCATTTGGAACTAACACAAATGAGAAAATTCAAAAAAAAAGAAATGTGAGGATCTCATCAATAATCTAAGGATCATATGTTAACATTATCTTAGTAAATAAATTGTTTTTGAACTACCCATATTATTAGATATTTTAAGATTGCATAGTTCATAAAAATAAATTAATTTTTTTTTGAGTAATTATGTTCTTATTTTTTACTCAATGTTTCAGATCATTGCCCATGATCCTTCATGAGGAGAAATAATTTATGATTGGAAAAAAAATGTACTACATACATAGGGTAGGGGGTAATAGTCTTATAAGTTATTAAATGAGAGGGTATCCATTGATAAAGCCTTGAAACATCAAGTAAAATAAAATAACATAATTATGGAAATAAATATAATTCACCCATATTATTTCAAAATGATTAATTATGGATGAGTTGAAAAAATAAATTTATGTTGATGTGAAACTTTGTATATGTTCTAGCATAATCCTGAAGATTTACGTAACCACAGTCTCACAATAATCTTGCACAATAAAATTTTAAATTAAAATATAAAGTGTGTATGCACACTTAGGTTTGTATCTCCTTTACTCTATTAATTTTACTTCATTACATTAATAAAATAGAGGGGGACAAATGGAGAAACTCAAAATTAATCATTAAATGTTTGACAATGTTTAATCTTAACATCCTTACCTTTCTTGGATTACTCGCCATTCTGTTAACTTAAAATCTCTACAAGAGCATTCCCTATTCTATTTACTACCTTGAAATTAGTGAAATCATCATTCAAAAATACCTATTATACTTACTATTTATTATCAATCAAAATCTAGTAGTCTATATCTTTATCGGACAAGACTAAACTAGGTAGATATGGATACAATCTAGCCTTGTCCACTAGTTTGGCCTTGTCCCCCACTCCCCAACAATAAATTCTACTATTACCTTATCAAAATTATCTAACTCCTAGTCTGATCTAGGTTCTACCTTTAAATATTAAAGGTAGTTTATTGACACTAAACTAAAGACACCAAGCTAGGAAAAAATACAAATGCTTTAGAAACTACCCCAGTCAACCTTCAAGTGGTTGGTAACTATAGTTGCTTATTTTAAGATTGACCAGGTTAAAGATAAGGTAGAATATTTTACTATTTTATCTCCTTTGTCTCTTCTTATTATCCTTGTCTTTTCTCATCTTTGGCAGCACATCCAATGTCTCCTTACATGTAAGAAATCTATATAACAATTATGATTCTTCCCAATCATACATTTGGTTTCCCAAGATATATAGATGTGTCTACAATATCTCCTCAATAATGAATATATCTTCCATAGTGGTTGTAGACACTCTACATTAACTACAAACAACCTACACGTGAAACCAACAAACATGGCTAGGAGTCTATAGCTTTTTCATACTCATGAACAAACATGGCTAGGAGTTTGGGGTAATCAGATATAGGGTGGTTACTAGTCTCAACTGAAGATTGATCCTTTAAAGGATATTATTTAATACCTTTGGATAAGAGATTACAACTTATACCAAGAAGTTATCTAGGGTAGTTGTAACTCATACCTAGAATACTTTATCAAAAGGAAATACCACTACACACCTTATATTATTGATTCAACTTATGCTAACTATAAAAATCAATGAAATATAACAATCTTCAATAGTTATTGCACATATAAGATTAAAATATATCAATATAACAATCAAATTCATCCATATCATTACCAAACATCAAAATTATTGTATCAAAATTATAAAGAAAGAAACTTCAAATTCATTAACATAGATATGGAAGAAGAAAGAATAAACATAGTTACATGACAATCAATTCTTTGATTTCTTCTTGTATATTATTTGAAAGAAATGTATTTGAAATTAGAGTATAGATTTATAAAGAAATGTATGTCTATGGTAAGTTATTGACTTATTTTATATAATAGTGGATCATCTAAATAGTTCCCATTGCTTGACACAATATTACAAAATGAGTTATATGAAAAATACAATGGATACAAGGAAAGACTTTTGAATTTTCGTTTATAAAATATCCACCACTCCTCTACATAAAAATTTAATAATTATTCAATTGAAAATAATAATCATACCTTATTTACATTTGAGTCCATCTCGACAGCAAGGATTATTTTCACTTCTAATGGGGTAGACCCATCGGATTAACATGGAAATTTTTAGATATTATAAAAAATGTTTTGAAAATTATAAACATTATCTTTGACACATCTTGGATAAATATATGGCAAGACATAATTAGTCAAGTAAATTCACTCCATACTTAATTAAAGAAGCATGTGACTTCAAGAGCTTTATGAAAGCACATTGTTTAAATGTAAAACACGTGACAGTGGGTAATATAAAAATTAGCATGTTTGAGTTCCATGTTTTCTAAAACATAATCTTGATAAAATATAAATAAATAATCAAGGATATCCTATGGTCTCATCTAGTACAAATCTTATTTATATTGGATGACGGTAACCAATATTTTCCTATAAATAATTTATCTTTGGTAACCTTAAAATAAATATAAGAGATGTAAGGGTTCAAAAGTGGGGTTGGGGTTGGGGTTAAGGGGTGATTGAAAGGGAATAAATTATAAAAATGTAGGTGAAGAATTATTTATTTAAAAATAATCTATTGGGATTATTTTTATCCACTTTGGATAGACCCTTTATCAATTATAGTGAGATTTCAGATAATTATTTTTGCACAAAGAAAATGCAAGATAGGAATATATATTATAACATAATTAAATACCTACCTTTATTATGTATAATTATTTTATTAAAATATCCCAATTGATAATGACATTTAAGATGGGTATTTTTGTGCAAGACATAAAGATGAATTCTAAATCTCTGTCTATTAAGGATCTAATGAGTTTACACTTTTTCACATCCTCAGTGCTCACTCACTTAACCTACCATTTCATATCATCCGTTAAAAAATACTAATTAGGGTTAGAATACCCAACATATGGTGTCAAATGAATTAACATTCTTATGTTCAATGAAATGCTTTGTGCATTTGTAACTGCTACTAACAACTTCTATGAACTAGTATTTAGTATTGTCATAAAATATGTTATGAAATAGAACATGGAAACTTTTAACTTATTCTTGTATATTATTGTATTAGTATATTTTTTAATTTTACCAAATTTGTTTATAAATGATTTAGTCTAATTTTATTTTATCCTAACCTTTACACTTTGTTCTCTCTTTTCAAAAGATTAAATGGGCTTGGGGATGTATATTTACAAAATGAATGATCTATGTCTTTAGCTTTTTATAAAATTCATAGTAAAAATGTTATAATCATGTGACTTTGCATAATTTATTATGAGAATATTCTTTCCCTAATCCATACAATATCATTCCTTATAGCTATAATATATCATTAGCCTCTAATATCTCCACTACTAATATACTTTCCTCTTTATCCTCACTCTATTCCATGTTATCTCTATCCTAATTTCTATTGTATTATTTATAGGTGATTTTATTAGTTTTTATTCTTAATCTCCAAATTATCTAATTTATGTAACTTTTTAGCCTTTCTAGGTTCTCCTCTCTTCTACATCCTCTATTTTACTCCTAATAATATTCACAGTTACATTCTAGTCATCATTTTTATTCTACCTTTTTTTTTTTTTTCATATCTCTCTTTCCAATCCCATTTTTTTTTATCACTTTATTTCTCTACATCATCCATATTATATATTTAGGTTCTATTTGCTCTACTTAGCTCTTCATCATTCACATTTACATCACATGCACCCCCATAACACTAAAATTAACTACTCTATGTTGGGAGTGGTACACACCATGTCCTTTTCAATAACAAACATATTTATAAGAGTAGGTAGTTACTAAATAAAATTTCATTGAAACCATATCACAAATAGATCTTGTAAATTTTGAAACTTCAAATATCCTTGTCTAAAAAATAATGTAATATATCCATTGATAGTAGTTTCTATCCAGTGATCTATTACATGAGTCTAGTCAATGTTTAGTATTAACAAGTTTTAAAGTGTTTTTTCTATCCAAGATGGAAATTATATCCTTTTTGGCCAAAACCAATAGTATTTCAATCTTGACAACCATGCAAATAATAGTATAGGTAACTCATACCGAAATCTTTCATACATTTCATTACAAATATGCTCATGAATAACCTAAGTTGTATAAATCCATATTATTCTTGGTTCCTCATATGAAAAATTGGGAATTCATTAATTGGGACATATTTATAAATTTATATATTTTGGTACCCATCATAACATGTCTTAATAGTTCCAAGATCACATGCACCCCCATAACACTGAAACTGACTACTCTATATTGGTAATGGTAGGCACCATGGCCTTTTAAATAACAAACATCTTTATAAGAGTACATAGTTACTAAATAAAATTTCATCGAAACCATCTCACAAATAGATTCTATACATTATTAAAATTAAAATATTCTTGTACAAAAAATTATGTAACATATCCATGGATAGTAGTTCTTATCTAGTTATCTATTGCATGAGTCTAGTCAATGTTCAATATTCATAAGTTTTATAGTATTTATTATATCTAAGATATAAATTATATCATTTTTGGCTTAAAAAAATAGTATTTTAATCTTGATAACCATGTAGCTAATAGTATAGGAAACTCGTACAAAAAACTATCATATATTTCATTTTAAATGTGCTCATGAATAATTTATGGTGTAGAAGTCCATATTATTCTAGCTTCCTCATATGAAAAATGGGAAATTTATTGATTGAGACATATTTATAAACTTATATATTTTGGTAGAAATCATAACATGTCTTAATAGTTACAAGATCACAACACCATTGTTAGTAAAGGTTACTATAAAACCCATCAGAGCATGCTAATACAGGGATAGTTGAGAAAATTATGAAGAAAATTCTAACACATACATGAATTAAGACTAAAAAAAACTATTATTTAGTTAAATTTAATATATTTAAACATTAAACATATAATTAAAAAGTATAAATCATTCAATATAATATACAGGATTGATAATTTTCACTAAATAGATCATTCATTGCACAAGAATAATGAGCAAATACATTCAATATAAATAATTTTAGAACTCCATATTAATCTCTAACACATTATAAATATTTAAAATAAAATTGATCACTATATATAGATCTTGTATAAGATTTTTCTACTTCATATTCCATCATTTTGTTAAAATAAAAGAAAGACTCTTCACATTATCAAGACTCTTCACATGCTTTCAAGTGTTGAATACATACAAAAAAAGATACAAAAAATAGGGTGAATCACGCACATCTCTATCAATTTCACATTATAATTTTATATCCATGTTCACTATCAAAATTTTATTTTACTTAAATAGTTGTCTTTTCCTAAGACAAAGACACAAGAAGTGTGCCTTATGTTCATGCTAAAAATTGTTCCTCCTACAAATAAAAAGACTATAAACATAAGTTTTGGTAATCATTCACGTTATTATTTATCAAATATCAACCCTTGAGCACCACTTAGCCACCCTTTTAGGTTTTCAACTAGGTAGTGTATTAATCTACCAACCTCATGGGTTTACAATAAATTAGAATAACTAGGTGGCCACCATTTATGGGTTTTCCACCAACCTGGCCTCACTCATAATGTTAAAGGTCTCTTTCTATAAAATGCTTAAAATTTATAGATTTGGTGTGTGTACCATACCTAAAATGAAAGTGGTAACATGGATTGTGTTATATTAACTATAGGAGGATGCACATATAGTTTGTATTTTATTTGAGAAAAAGATGTTATTTTGTCATAATAAATTGGTGGATATTGTATTTGAGGATCAGACATAAGAGATGAAACTACAAAATCCATTCTCTAACAAATTTATTATTTTAATTAACCTAGAAGAACAAATTATAAAAATGTAGGTGAAGAATTATTTATTTAAAAATAATCTATTGGGATTATTTTTATCCACTTTGGATAGACCCTTTATCAATTATAGTGAGATTTCAGATAATTATTTTTGCACAAAGAAAATACAAGATAGGGATATATATTATAACTTAATTAAATACCTACCTTTTTTATGTATAATTATTTTATTAAAATATCCCAATTGATAATGACATTTAAGATGGGTATTTTTGTGCAAGACATAAAGATGAATTCTAAATCTCTGTCTATTAAGGATCTAATGAGTTTACACTTTTTCACATCCTCAGTGCTCACTCACTTAACCTACCATTTCATATCATCCGTTAAAAAATACTAATTAGGGTTAGAATACCCAACATATGGTGTCAAATGAATTAACATTCTTATGTTCAATGAAATGCTTTGCGCATTTGTAACTGCTACTAACAATTTCTATGAACTAGTATTTAGTATTGTCATAAAATATGTTATGAAATAGAACATGGAAACTTTTAACTTATTCTTGTATATTATTGTATTAGTATATTTTTTAATTTTACCAAATTTGTTTATAAATGATTCAGTCGAATTTTATTTTATCCTAACCTTTACACTTTGTTCTCTCTTTTCAAAAGATTAAATGGGCTTGGGGATGTATATTTACAAAATGAATGATCTATGTCTTTAGCTTTTTATAAAATTCATAGTAAAAATGTTATAATCATGTGACTTTGCATAATTTATTATGATAATATTCTTTCCCTAATCCATACAATATCATTCCTTATAGCTATAATATATCATTAGCCTCTAATATCTCCACTACTAATATACTTTCCTCTTTATCCTCACTCTATTCCATGTTATCTCTATCATAATTTCTATTGTATTATTTATAGGTGATTTTATTAGTTTTTATTCTTAATCTCCAAATTATCTAATTTATGTAACTTTTTAGCCTTTCTAGGTTCTCCTCTCTTCTACATCCTCTATTTTACTCCTAATAATATTCACAGTTACATTCTAGTCATCATTTTTATTCTACCTTTTTTTTTTTTTTTTTCATATCTCTCTTTCCAATCCCATTTTTTTTTATCACTTTATTTCTCTACATCATCCATATTCTATATTTAGGTTCTATTTGCTCTACTTAGCTCTTCATCATTCACATTTACATCACATGCACCCCCATAACACTAAAATTAACTACTCTATGTTGGGAGTGGTACACACCATGTCCTTTTCAATAACAAACATATTTATAAGAGTAGGTAGTTACTAAATAAAATTTCATTGAAACCATATCACAAATAGATCTTGTAAATTTTGAAACTTCAAATATCCTTGTCTAAAAAATAATGTAATATATCCATTGATAGTAGTTTCTATCCAGTGATCTATTACATGAGTCTAGTCAATGTTTAGTATTAACAAGTTTTAAAGTGTTTTTTCTATCCAAGATGGAAATTATATCCTTTTTGGCCAAAACCAATAGTATTTCAATCTTGACAACCATGCAAATAATAGTATAGGTAACTCATACCGAAATCTTTCATACATTTCATTACAAATATGCTCATGAATAACCTAAGTTGTATAAATCCATATTATTCTTGGTTCCTCATATGAAAAATTGGGAATTCATTAATTGGGACATATTTATAAATTTATATATTTTGGTACCCATCATAACATGTCTTAATAGTTCCAAGATCACATGCACCCCCATAACACTGAAACTGACTACTCTATATTGGTAATGGTAGGCACCATGGCCTTTTAAATAACAAACATCTTTATAAGAGTACATAGTTACTAAATAAAATTTCATCGAAACCATCTCACAAATAGATTCTGTACATTATTAAAATTAAAATATTCTTGTACAAAAAATTATGTAACATATCCATGGATAGTAGTTTTTATCTAGTTATCTATTGCATGAGTCTAGTCAATGTTTAATATTCATAAGTTTTATAGTATTTATTCTATCTAAGATATAAATTATATCATTTTTGGCTAAAAAAAATAGTATTTTAATCTTGATAACCATGTAGCTAATAGTATAGGAAACTCGTACAAAAAACTATCATATATTTCATTTTAAATGTGCTCATGAATAATTTATGGTGTAGAAGTCCATATTATTCTAGCTTCCTCATATGAAAAATGGGAAATTTATTGATTGAGACATATTTATAAACTTATATATTTTGGTAGAAATCATAACATGTCTTAATAGTTACAAGATCACAACACCATTGTTAGTAAAGGTTACTATAAAACCCATCAGAGCATGCTAATACAGGGATAGTTGAGAAAATTATGAAGAAAATTCTAACACATACATGAATTAAGACTAAAAAAATCTATTATTTAGTTAAATTTAATATATTTAAACATTAAACATATAATTAAAAAGTATAAATCATTCAATATAATATACAGGATTGATAATTTTCACTAAATAGATCATTCATTGCACAAGAATAATGAGCAAATACATTCAATATAAATAATTTTAGAACTCCATATTAATCTCTAACACATTATAAATATTTAAAATAAAATTGATCACTATATATAGATCTTGTATAAGATTTTTCTACTTCATATTCCATCATTTTGTTAAAATAAAAGAAAGACTCTTCACATTATCAAGACTCTTCACATGCTTTCAAGTGTTGAATACATACAAAAAAAGATACAAAAAATAGGGTGAATCACGCACATCTCTATCAATTTCACATTATAATTTTATATCCATGTTCACTATCAAAATTTTATTTTACTTAAATAGTTGTCTTTTCCTAAGACAAAGACACAAGAAGTGTGCCTTATGTTCATGCTAGAAATTGTTCCTCCTACAAATAAAAAGACTATAAACATAAGTTTTGGTAATCATTCACGTTATTATTTATCAAATATCAACCCTTGAGCACCACTTAGCCACCCTTTTAGGTTTTCAACTAGGTAGTGTATTAATCTACCAACCTCATGGGTTTACAATAAATTAGAATAACTAGGTGGCCACCATTTATGGGTTTTCCACCAACCTGGCCTCACTCATAATGTTAAAGGTCTCTTACTATAAAATGCTTAAAATTTATAGATTTGGTGTGTGTACCATACCTAAAATGAAAGTGGTAACATGGATTGTGTTATATTAACTATAGGAGGATGCACATATAGTTTGTATTTTATTTGAGAAAAAGATGTTATTTTGTCATAATAAATTGGTGGATATTGTATTTGAGGATCAGACATAAGAGATGAAACTACAAAATCCATTCTCTAACAAATTTATTATTTTAATTAACCTAGAAGAACAAATTATAAAAATGTAGGTGAAGAATTATTTATTTAAAAATAATCTATTGGGATTATTTTTATCCACTTTGGATAGACCCTTTATCAATTATAGTGAGATTTCAGATAATTATTTTTGCACAAAGAAAATACAAGATAGGGATATATATTATAACTTAATTAAATACCTACCTTTTTTATGTATAATTATTTTATTAAAATATCCCAATTGATAATGACATTTAAGATGGGTATTTTTGTGCAAGACATAAAGATGAATTCTAAATCTCTGTCTATTAAGGATCTAATGAGTTTACACTTTTTCACATCCTCAGTGCTCACTCACTTAACCTACCATTTCATATCATCCGTTAAAAAATACTAATTAGGGTTAGAATACCCAACATATGGTGTCAAATGAATTAACATTCTTATGTTCAATGAAATGCTTTGCGCATTTGTAACTGCTACTAACAACTTCTATGAACTAGTATTTAATATTGTCATAAAATATGTTATGAAATAGAACATGGAAACTTTTAACTTATTCTTGTATATTATTGTATTAGTATATTTTATAATTTTACCAAATTTGTTTATAAATGATTCAGTCCAATTTTATTTTATCCTAACCTTTACACTTTGTTCTCTCTTTTCAAAAGATTAAATGGGCTTGGGGATGTATATTTACAAAATGAATGATCTATGTCTTTAGCTTTTTATAAAATTCATAGTAAAAATGTGATAATCATGTGACTTTGCATAATTTATTATGAGAATATTCTTTCCCTAATCCATACAATATCATTCCTTATAGCTATAATATATCATTAGCCTCTAATATCTCCACTACTAATATACTTTCCTCTTTGTCCTCACTCTATTCCATGTTATCTCTATCCTAATTTCTATTGTATTATTTATAGGTGATTTTATTAGTTTTTATTCTTAATCTCCAAATTATCTAATTTATGTAACTTTTTAGCCTTTCTAGGTTCTCCTCTCTTCTACATCCTCTATTTTACTCCTAATAATTTTCACAGTTACATTCTAGTCATCATTTTTATTCTAACTTTTTTTTTTTTTTTTTTCATATCTCTCTTTCCAATCCCATTTTTTTTTATCACTTTATTTCTCTACATCATCCATATTCTATATTTAGGTTCTATTTGCTCTACTTAGCTCTTCATCATTCACATTTACATCACATGCACCCCCATAACACTAAAATTAAGTACTCTATGTTGGGAGTGGTACGCACCATGTCCTTTTCAATAACAAACATATTTATAAGAGTAGGTAGTTACTAAATAAAATTTCATTGAAACCATATCACAAATAGATCTTGTAAATTTTGAAACTTCAAATATCCTTGTATAAAAAATAATGTAATATATCCATTGATAGTAGTTTCTATCCAGTGATCTATTACATGAGTCTAGTCAATGTTTAGTATTAACAAGTTTTAAAGTGTTTTTTCTATCCAAGATGGAAATTATATCCTTTTTGGCCAAAACCAATAGTATTTCAATCTTGACAACCATGCAAATAATAGTATAGGTAACTCATACCGAAATCTTTCATACATTTCATTACAAATATGCTCATGAATAACCTAAGTTGTATAAATCCATATTATTATTGGTTCCTCATATGAAAAATTGGGAATTCATTAATTGGGACATATTTATAAATTTATATATTTTGGTACCCATCATAACATGTCTTAATAGTTCCAAGATCACATGCACCCCCATAACACTGAAACTGACTACTCTATATTGGTAATGGTAGGCACCATGGCCTTTTAAATAACAAACATCTTTATAAGAGTACATAGTTACTAAATAAAATTTCATCGAAACCATCTCACAAATAGATTCTGTACATTATTAAAATTAAAATATTCTTGTACAAAAAATTATGTAACATATCCATGGATAGTAGTTTTTATCTAGTTATCTATTGCATGAGTCTAGTCAATGTTTAATATTCATAAGTTTTATAGTATTTATTCTATCTAAGATATAAATTATATCATTTTTGGCTAAAAAAAATAGTATTTTAATCTTGATAACCATGTAGCTAATAGTATAGGAAACTCATACAAAAAACTATCATATATTTCATTTTAAATGTGCTCATGAATAATTTATGGTGTAGAAGTCCATATTATTCTAGCTTCCTCATATGAAAAATGGGAAATTTATTGATTGAGACATATTTATAAACTTATATATTTTGGTAGAAATCATAACATGTCTTAATAGTTCCAAGATCACAACACCATTGTTAGTAAAGGTTACTATAAAACCCATCAGAGCATGCTAATACAGGGATAGTTGAGAAAATTATGAAGAAGATTCTAACACATACATGAATTAAGACTAAAAAAATCTATTATTTAGTTAAATGTAATATATTTACACATTAAACATATAATTAAAAAGTATAAATCATTCAATATAATATATAGGATTGATAATTTTCACTAAATAGATCATTCATTGCACAAGAATAATGAGCAAATACATTCAATATAAATAATTTTAGAACTCCATATTAATCTCTAACACATTAGAAATATTTACAATAAAATTGATCACTATATATAGATCTTGTATAAGATTTTTCTACTTTATATTCCATCATTTTGTTAAAATAAAAGAAAGACTCTTCACATTATCAAGACTCTTCACATGCTTTCAAGTGTTGAATACATACAAAAAGAGATACAAAAAATAGGGTGAATCACGCACATCTCTATCAATTTCACATTATAATTTTATATCCACGTTCACTATCAAAATTTTATTTTACTTAAATAGTTGTCTTTTCCTAAGAGAAAGACACAAGAAGTGTGCCTTATGTTCATGCTAAAAATTGTTCCTACTACAAATAAAAAGACTATAAACATAAGTTTTGGTAATCATTCAGGTTATTATTTATCAAATATCAACCCTTGAGCACCACTTAGCCACCCTTTTAGGTTTTCAACTAGGTAGTGTATTAATCTACCAACCTCATGGGTTTACAATAAATTAGAATAACTAGGTGGCCACCATTTATGGGTTTTCCACCAACCTGGCCTCACTCATAATGTTAAAGGTCTCTTACTATAAAATGCTTAAAATTTATAGATTTGGTGTGTGTACCATACCTAAAATGAAAGTGGTAACATGGATTGTGTTATATTAACTATAGGAGGATGCACATATAGTTTGTATTTTATTTGAGAAAAAGATGTTATTTTGTCATAATAAATTGGTGGATATTGTATTTGAGGATCAGACATAGGAGATGAAACTACAAAATCCATTCTCTAACAAATTTATTATTTTAATTAACCTAGAAGAACAAATTATAAAAATGTAGGTGAAGAATTATTTATTTAAAAATAATCTATTGGGATTATTTTTATCCACTTTGGATAGACCCTTTATCAATTATAGTGAGATTTCAGATAATTATTTTTGCACAAAGAAAATACAAGATAGGGATATATATTATAACATAATTAAATACCTACCTTTTTTATGTATAATTATTTTATTAAAATATCCCAATTGATAATGACATTTAAGATGGGTATTTTTGTGCAAGACATAAAGATGAATTCTAAATCTCTGTCTATTAAGGATCTAATGAGTTTACACTTTTTCACATCCTCAGTGCTAACTCACTTAACCTACCATTTCATATCATCTGTTAAAAAATACTAATTAGGGTTAGAATACCCAACATATGGTGTCAAATGAATTAACATTCTTATGTTCAATGAAATGCTTTGTGCATTTGTAACTGCTACTAACAACTTCTATGAACTAGTATTTAGTATTGTCATAAAATATGTTATGAAATAGAACATGGAAACTTTTAACTTATTCTTGTATATTATTGTATTAGTATATTTTATAATTTTACCAAATTTGTTTATAAATGATTCAGTCTAATTTTATTTTATCCTAACATTTACACTTTGTTCTCTCTTTTCAAAAGATTAAATGGGCTTGGGGATGTATATTTACAAAATGAATGATCTATGTCTTTAGCTTTTTATAAAATTCATAGTAAAAATGTGATAATCATGTGACTTTGCATAATTTATTATGAGAATATTCTTTCCCTAATCCATACAATATCATTCCTTATAGCTATAATATATCATTAGCCTCTAATATCTCCACTACTAATATACTTTCCTCTTTATCCTCACTCTATTCCATGTTATCTCTATCCTAATTTCTATTGTATTATTTATAGGTGATTTTATTAGTTTTTATTCTAAATCTCCAAATTATCTAATTTATGTTACTTTTTAGCCTTTCTAGGTTCTCCTCTCTTCTACATCCTCTATTTTACTCCTAATAATATTCACAGTTACATTCTAGTCATCATTTTTATTCTACCTTTTTTTTTTTTTTTTTCATATCTCTCTTTCCAATCCCATTTTTTTTTATCACTTTATTTCTCTACATCATCCATATTCTAGATTTAGGTTCTATTTGCTCTACTTAGCTCTTCATCATTCACATTTACATCACATGCACCCCCATAACACTAAAATTAACTACTCTATGTTGGTAGTGGTACGCACCATGTCCTTTTCAATAACAAACATATTTATAAGAGTAGGTAGTTACTAAATAAAATTTCATTGAAACCATATCACAAATAGATCTTGTAAATTTTGAAACTTCAAATATCCTTGTATAAAAAATAATGTAATATATCCATTGATAGTAGTTTCTATCTAGTGATCTATTACATGAGTCTAGTCAATGTTTAGTATTAACAAGTTTTAAAGTGTTTTTTCTATCTAAGATGGAAATTATATCCTTTTTGGCCAAAACCAATAGTATTTCAATCTTGAAAACCATGCAAATAATAGTATAGGTAACTCATACCGAAATCTTTCATATATTTCATTACAAATATGCTCATGAATAACCTAAGTTGTATAAATCCATATTATTCTTGGTTCCTCATATGAAAAATTGGGAATTCATTAATTGGGACATATTTATAAATTTATATATTTTGGTACCCATCATAACATGTCTTAATAGTTCCAAGATCACATGCACCCCCATAACACTGAAACTGACTACTCTATATTGGTAATGGTAGGCACCATGGCCTTTTAAATAACAAACATCTTTATAAGAGTACATAGTTACTAAATAAAATTTCATCGAAACCATCTCACAAATAGATTCTGTACATTATTAAAATTAAAATATTCTTGTACAAAAAATTATGTAACATATCCATGGATAGTAGTTTTTATCTAGTTATCTATTGCATGAGTCTAGTCAATGTTTAATATTCATAAGTTTTATAGTATTTATTCTATCTAAGATATAAATTATATCATTTTTGGCTAAAAAAAATAGTATTTTAATCTTGATAACCATGTAGCTAATAGTATAGGAAACTCATACAAAAAACTATCATATATTTCATTTTAAATGTGCTCATGAATAATTTATGGTGTAGAAGTCCATATTATTCTAGCTTCCTCATATGAAAAATGGGAAATTTATTGATTGAGACATATTTATAAACTTATATATTTTGGTAGAAATCATAACATGTCTTAATAGTTACAAGATCACAACACCATTGTTAGTAAAGGTTACTATAAAACCCATCAGAGCATGCTAATACAGGGATAGTTGAGAAAATTATGAAGAAAATTCTAACACATACATGAATTAAGACTAAAAAATTCTATTATTTAGTTAAATGTAATATATTTACACATTAAAAATATAATTAAAAAGTATAAATCATTCAATATAATATACAGGATTGATAATTTTCACTAAATAGATCATTCATTGCACAAGAATAATAAGCAAATACATTCAATATAAATAATTTTAGAACTCCATATTAATCTCTAACACATTAGAAATATTTATAATAAAATTGATCACTATATATAGATCTTGTATAAGATTTTTCTACTTCATATTCCATCATTTTGTTAAAATAAAAGAAAGACTCTTCACATTATCAAGACTCTTCACATGCTTTCAAGTGTTGAAAACATACAAAAAGAAATACAAAAAATAGGGTGAATCACGCACATCTCTATCAATTTCACATTATAATTTTATATCCATGTTCACTATCAAAATTTTATTTTACTTAAAAAGTTGTCTTTTCCTAAGATAAAGACACAAGAAGTGTGCCTTATGTTCATGCTAAAAATTGTTCCTACTACAAATAAAAAGACTATAAACATAAGTTTTGGTAATCATTCAGGTTATTATTTATCAAATATCAACCCTTGAGCACCACTTAGCCACCCTTTTAGGTTTTCAACTAGGTAGTGTATTAATCTACCAACCTCATGGGTTTACAATAAATTAGAATAACTAGGTGGCCACCATTTATGGGTTTTCCACCAACCTGGCCTCACTCATAATGTTAAAGGTCTCTTTCTATAAAATGCTTAAAATTGATAGATTTGGTGTGTGTACCATACCTAAAATGAAAGTGGTAACATGGATTGTGTTATATTAACTATAGGAGGATGCATATATAGTTTGTATTTTATTTGAGAAAAAGATGTTATTTTGTCATAATAAATTGGTGGATATTGTATTTGAGGATCAGACATAGGAGATGAAACTACAAAATCCATTCTCTAACAAATTTATTATTTTAATTAACCTAGAAGAACAAATTTAGGCTCATGGATTATGTCTATGATAGAGGAATTTAATTGAGACATGTCCATTTTGAACAATGTCTTATCCATGAAAACTTATCTAACCATGTTGATTATAGTATATAGTGGCACATGACACTGGAAAAAACATTGGATGTATTCATCTTGTTGAGTTACGATCATGACCTATGCATTAGATACTTTTACTTGAATCTATTAAATTAAGTCTTTTGTCTTATCTATGTGCCTTATAGTGAAAATAATACAAAAATTATTACACATAATTTGGTTTTGGTTAGTATCAATCTTAAACATAACACTATATCTAGATTCAAATGATTTCATAAGTATGATGTCTAGTGCATCTAAAGTAGTAGAATGGTCATCCATGGTAGCTTTGTATTGGTTCACCTTTATTAAATATGATGTGTCCTCCTTCTATGTATTATACAACTTAATCTTCTAGTCAAGAATATTATGATCTATCTTGTGAGATTTGTATACATGACTATTGAGAACTTGTTCATATTCCCCAAGGAGCTCAAAAGTATCCTCTATCTCAGCTTTGAGATTTTAGCCTTGCATGTGAAGTTTATGCATATTTTAAATAACATGTGAATATTTTATGAGTTGAGGGAATGATATTATTTTCCTCCAACATCACTTGTTCACCAAAAACATGAGTGACCAAGGAAGGACATGTAATATTAATCAACTCATAAGATTTGGTAAGGTGGAGGTATAGATTTGCATAATCTTTCCTGAGTTAATAACTTCTTGTTCTAAAGTTGATGCCTTCTACATGATGTACTATTTAAAGAAATTTGATAACTCAAATTTCTTAGTTAGACATAGTTGTGATAGATCTAATGATGCCTCTTCTATCATTGCAACCAAGGTAAAATTTGAAATCGAAATCATCCCATGTACCTTCTTAATCTGCACCATGGGTAGAGATATTATTGTGCAACACGTGGAACATCATGGTATATCCCATACAACCATATTATTCCAATGGAATGAAAAAATCATATCCTAATGCAGATTTTGCAAATCTTCATTATAATGCCAATGGATCTAGCATGTTTATATCACCCTAGACCAAAGGTGAATGCATATTTAAAATTTGAATAAATTGATATTTATTTTATCTATTTTTGGGTGCTCTTAATTCAATGGTGGTATTTTTAAAATAAATTTATTTAAAATTCATTAAAAATGCATCCTTCAGGCAATTCTAATAACAATGGCAGATGCATAATGAAGTAAAACATTGTAAATTTTTTTGCAATAGTCATAAAATACTAATATGATACCATATCCAAGAAGTTAAATATTCTCATAATTATAGTATGAACTCAAGTATTCCATTACCATAACTTTAATCAAACACACACAACATATATAAATCATGTTATATTATTGCCTCAATAATTTATACCATCTGCTTTATCCTCTTGTAGATAATATAAAGGGAGTGCATATTAAATGGACTTGTGATTTTATTTCACAAAAAACACCTGGTTTTTTATATAACTTCAAATATTAGACAATCTACTACATTTGTGTACTCTAGAAATTATATGTGCACAATTATTTTATCTCTCGATAGTAAATCAACAAACTTCAAAATAAAGATTACCTTTCATTGTTTATGTATTTTTATGTTTTTTTAATAATTATATATATAATTTTAAAAATAATTATATTTTCTAATTATTTCATCTAGTTACAACATAGATCATGTTTGTAACATTGTCTCTTAGATTGTAAATTGTACATTTTAATCTTTTATGTTTGTCTATAGTAGATTGTTTTAGACCTTCTATGGTGCTTTGTACATGGGAAGGGTTATGAAAGTGTATTTTCATTGATATTGAAAGGTTATTTTCTTTGGTATCTCAATATTGCTAGGTCTTGTTATTGAACGCACATAGGTATAAGTATAACATTATTTTATAAACTATTTATTTTTTTCATGTTTTTAAAATTTGCCTAAATATGTATTTAAGAATGAATTAACTATTAAGGTGATTTTTGATAGACCAAATAATTAGGTTAATGTGAAGGACTATGAGGTTCCTTATATCAATTTTGATTTGGGATTGAACCCAAGAAATATATTAATTATAGAAAATAGAATTAGAATAACACATCAATTGTTTACCTCCACTCCACGATTAACATAAATATAAGGTACATATTATGTTCAAATTAAATCTTCTCTTATTTTTAATATATTTCTGCCTGAGCTATCTCACAAGTAGAAGGGCATGCTAGATTCATCTATGAATCTATGGATGTATTCATGTCATATGGGTCTTGATGTAATTATTCACATGATTGGAACTATACTATAATCCACAATCATAAATGTTAATTATACATTTATTCCTTATTTAAGTCTAAATAATTTTTTTAAAAGCCTATATGGTAACTAATCTTACATTATTCATTTAATAATATACAATATTTTCACTACAGGTAAATAAAAAAATGTATCTTAGATTATTATTTCATTGTAAAATAAATATTTCACATTTTAACTACAGTTAATGTAAAAAAATATCATGGATTATTATTTCACTATAAAAACAATATTTCACATTCTAACTATAGTTAAACTAAATGTCATGAAATTTTAAAGGATGATGTGTGAATGTGTTGTTAATGTGTTGGAATGTAGTAGATAGATAATATGTTATGTTGACAAATAATATATTCCTATTAAAATGATATTCAATCCTACTGAAACTACCTTTATCCATTAATGCACTATATTTTATGTACAATCCTAATAATTCTATTCTTTTTAGCACTTCCAAGTCAAAGCTAGATCCATTCCGTGTTCTGATAACTATGTAGTTAAAGGCACTATTAAAATCAAGGAATAATTATTTTATTTAACTGATAAAAATGTTTGTATTTATTATAACCCTTTATTAATAACTGTAAGTGTAAGTAATACTAATTGGTGGAAATACTTATGGCATGGAATAGTATAGGTTTGTTTAATTTAGATTACTTTATAAATTATATATTTTTCCTAACCTAGATTAACTAACTAGTATATGGAGATTTACAGCACTTTAGTGTTCACCCTAATGTATTTAAATGTTTAAATTGTGGATGTAATGGAAAGGTATATATTAATGGATGTATGTACAACATTGAGTATACGAGTTTTTTTTCAACTTTAGTGTTTGAAGTTTTCCCTCATTATTTGTAGACAATGTGATTTGACAAATTATCATTATTAAATTCCATTCCCATAAAAAAATATTCTTATTTTGGTTATACATTTATTTTTCTAATTCAAATTATGGAATAGTGTTATAGTTCATAGTTAGTAAGGCTAACATCAAATAATCAATATATATTTTCTATAATCCTTCATAATTTGATGGTTTTCCCAATGTTTCTTCTTTTCAAAAATGAATGCTTACGATAAAATATAAGGAAAAAATATTTTATATGACTAAAAGAATGGAATATGATGGTTAGGATCCATAGTTGACAATTTGAAAATGGCTTGATATTTGAGCTTAATTGATAATTCAATAAATAAAAAACAATTTATTAAGTTATTAAAACAAGATTTCTTTAGAAGGTAATAATATTATTAAACAAGCCTTTTTTAGAAGGCATCAATATCATATCGATAATTTAATCAATTGTTTAATTTTTTTTTTACCAAATATATATATATATATATATATATATATTCTAACATTTTATAATCATAATATTAAATAAATATTTATGGTTAAAACAGAATTTTTTTAATTTTGAATGTTTTAAATTGTTTTAAATAGGAAGATGGGAAAGTATCACAATTTTTTATATCTATAGTTTAATCATATACAATATTTAATAACTATATTTTTATTATATAAAATAAAATATTTTTAGAGTAGGTTATTTAATTTAGCTCATGCTCACTTGGGTTATTTATTTTTCCTTTCATTTATATATTCACACTTGTTTATGTGTTGATATTTCATTTATCTTATTTTATATATTATGAGATATTACATATATATCGCTTAGATATTATGGGCATATTTTATAGTTATTTTTATCTTTTAGGGATAGCTATATATTAGTTTTAGGTTTTATCTCTTAATTATGATTGATCACTTATCCTAATTTTAGAGTTCAGATTGATCACTTAGTTTGATCTCTTTATTAGAATTGATCTTCTTTATCTATATATTCAAAGCACAATCATTAAGTTTTACAAGCTTTGGAGATATAATATATAATTTATGATATAGATGATATTTGGTTTTGAATATCTATTTATAAGTTGATGCTATTAATTTTCTTTGAGTTTATTATTTTTCTGAATGTGATGTTCTTCTAATACCATAGATCTTTATGGTTTAGAACAATCTAATTTTTGTTCCTCTTATGGTATCATATCTTAAGGTGTTGTAGTCCTTCATTTATGAATTTATTGTAAGGGCATATTTAATTTCATATATCTAGAGTTTATTATTGTTTTTTGGAGGTATCTGTGCATTTTTTTATAGATCAATTTGGAGGTAGCTTTATCTCCCCTAGGTGACAATATTTTCTGTAACATTCTATATTTTTGTGCCATTATACATTTCAGGCATGCTAACATTATATATCCACACATAGTTAAATGATTTTTTTAGTCATGTGCATGTTTACCTTGGAGATCCATGCATAGCATCAACTAATGGCCAAGATAGTTCCAAATTAAGGATACCAATAGGTATCCAACAAATATAGAGGAGGATGTGAATTTTTAACCAATAAACAATGGAACTATTCATCTCAAGTTTCTATCCATTTTGTATGTGATGTCAATCACACATCAGTTAAATCAATCAAAAGGGGGAGAACTTATCCTCACCCTTACCCCTTTGGTCATATAGAATGGTCATGTGGAGTGAGATTAATTTTTCATTCCTACTAGTGGGGATTAACACTAGCCGTTGACTTTTTTTTGTTATAATCTCTCCAATAATAGTTTTCCCAAGAATTTAATATTTTTGTGCAATTTTTTTAACCCATTTATGGTGAGAAAACTTGTAAAAACTATATATTTTGATTAATAAATTGAAATTAAGTGATATTTTTTTGAAAATTGTACCAGATATATTGGTGTCATTTATTTTTTATAATACACTAAAATATAACTTGATATTGTTTATTTTTAGGGGGAGTCCAATAAAAAATATTTTTGGGTGGTTGTCTCAGTGCTGATTTGTGCACCCCTTTTGCATTCTCTTACTCTTTGGTGAGTTTTTATAATGTCTTCATATTTTACATTAGGTCATTATGACCCATTATCAACACATAATTATCATAAATAGAGACCAAAAATGTAAATAATCATTAAATGTAAAGCGTTATGGGACTTAATGAATGAAATACAACTAGTGTTCACTAGAGAATATGTTAACTTTTAGCACTAATGCAAATTTGATGATTCTATGGGTTTGATAGGAAATTATGTAATAGATAGTCATTTATTTCATTTGGAATCATGTGACTCCCATTTAGAAATATAGATAAAATTAAAGGGTTTAATTTTTAAGGTGGATCACATGAGAGAAATGAAGCTTGAAGTAGAGATAACTTCCTTTAATCCTTACTATTTTCCATTTATTTTAAACTATATTACTAAGTTCAAGTACCTTTTGAAAAAATTGAAGTGGAGTGGAAGAGAAAATAAAGATGAAGAGTTTTTTTACCTAATTTTGTCTTAGTGCAAACCCTCTTTAAAGGTAGAATCAAGATTCATATTTATGCCAGTGGTATTTTTATTATGTTTTAAAACTCTATAATAGATAAATACTATGTTTTTAAAACTCTTGGGACTGGGATAGGCATATGTTTTTGTCCAAATCCTAGCATTCTAGGTTTAACTTTGACATTTAAGTACTTAATATAAATCTAATTTGGATCCAAATTCCAAATCGACGCCTATAATTTTAGAATGTTGGTGTCTTTAAATATATTAATAGTGTGGTTTAAGAATTTTTTTATACAAATTTAATAATAAGAGAATAGGGACATTGTATCTATTCCTTATTTAATGCTTATGTTTACCTTTCCAAACAACTTCTAGGTTAGGTGGACTTGGTTATGAAGAATAAAAAATGGATGTCATAGATGTTTCCTATGAAAAAATGATAAATGATTATCCTAGCATGAAACATAAGAGAGGAAATTATTGGTCGGTATGTGAAAATGTATAACATTTAATAGTAAAGGGAAAACCTGATTTAGATGAAGATGAACCAAAAATGGTGCTAGAAAGGCCTATGGAACACTTTGTCCTGAGTGGGTAAACCACGATCAAGGAACTTGATAGTAAGGGGTTGAAGGCTTAGTATCCCCTAAAATAATAAATAGTTACACAAAATCCTAGAGAATGAAATTCTTAGGTGGTTTTGAAAACCCGCATGGAGGAAAGAGCAGAAATTACATCAGTTCTTACCTCATTATCATCAAAAAGATTAACAAATCCTTTGTTATTTAAAATTTTAGTGGTTGCTCTAGAGCTATCCATCTCCATATTTCCAAATATGGAGGAGGGTTTGGGTGGGAATTAGTGAGAGACAAAGGGAAAAAAGGAAGAGGTTAAAAGGAAATGAATCCATTAAATATGAATTTTAGATTTTAAAAAGAAAATTAAATAATAGAGCATTTTTATGAAGTTTTTGAGCAACAATTCTTGTTAAGAATCTTGGATTAAAAGGCATTTTTCATGTTATTATTATATTTATATTTGGATATGTTTTATTTTAGTTACAATAGTTCTTTTATCATATCTCCATTTTGGCCAATATTATTTGTTTCTTTATCATTAGAAGAGGTAGTTATTTTTAGCCTTCATGGATTATTCTTCTTTTTCCATGGTCCCAAGTTCAGGGAC
Organism: Torreya grandis; assembly: GCA_037957365.1. NCBI lineage: Eukaryota > Viridiplantae > Streptophyta > Pinopsida > Cupressales > Taxaceae > Torreya > Torreya grandis. The sequence continues at coordinate 310,450 of JARHVA010005492.1, forward strand.
TTGTAATCACCCTTCACTTTTACCATTATTAAAAATAATAGGTTGTTTATTTGGATCATTATTTTATTTTGATAGATTTGCATGTATAGACTAGAGATATCACATGTGGTCATTGTCAATTAAGTTAAACTCCAATAAGTCTCTTTCCTTGAATCCAAATAGAATATATTATTTCATATTAGTTTTAGTTTTAACACTATTGTCATTTTTTTAAAATAAATTTGTTTCTCATTCTCACAAAATTTTGTATAGATAAATGGGGTCATGATTCTATTCTTTCCATAGCCATGCTATTCACTATAAGCTAAGATATATCATTGGAATAACATAAAAAAATAGCTATGCCTTATTTTTTATAATAGTATGTTTTTTTACATGATGGGATTAATTGTTTCTTGTAAACAAATATCTCTTAATGGTGTACAACTCAACTTAGGGTTTATGTAAAAATAGGTTTTGATTTTAAGATATTGTGTTGTTTTGATAGCTCAATACACATAGAAGATTTTGACAATATTATATTTTTTAACTAATGCATATATGATTCTCATAGAATTATATTTCTGACATTATGATTTTATTATTACCAAAGCTTTGATTTGTATTTAGAAAGTAAGATATGTCCTTTAAATAACACAAAGTATTGGTTATGTTTTTATTTCTTTATAGAACCTTGTTGTTTCATGTCACTGAATCATTTCTTTCCTAAAAACAAATCCCTATGAATACTTTGTCTCATCATAGATTTTATGTATAAATAGGTTTTGGGTTTGAAATATTGGTTTGTTATGATAGCTCAACATGTGTATAGAACAGGTTGGGAATGCATACATTTTTAGGCTGGGTAAGCAAAAATAAATGCCTCTATGTGAATATTGAAATAATTATATGATACAAAAAAATAGGGTCTAAAAATTTAGTTTAATAGTTTTTTTGGGATTTTTCTATTTTTATAAATTGTATCTTTTTAAAACTAAAAGTCAACTTCCGTTGAATTTCATTCCATTGGATAATTTTATTGTTTAGAATATTTTAGGATATTTTCAGAGATGCACGCACTTGCATGCATGACTTTATAAAAATAATAGCTGGTAAAAATAGAAATTTTATTTTTAGATGTTATTTTTTTTAGAATTTTTTCATGTCAACTCTAAATCTAAGTTAAAAATTATTTAAGCATGGTTTGGGTTTGTAATTATTTAAATAAATCAATATGAATCAATTTTCTGTATTGTTTCAATATTTTGGCTTATTGTTATTTTTCTTATTGTTGTTGTTAGTTTTTAGTTTCATTATTTGGTATCAAAGCAAGTTTAAATCTTAGTGGAGTAAATAATGCTGAGAGGACAAGGAGGTATTATGCAAATGAACTAGATTATATAGGACTTATAGAGGCAAGTTAAACAATTAATAGAGGTTATAACCAATCATAAAATAAGATAAGTTGTTGACAAAGAAGACATAAATCATGATGAAGAAATTTGGGAAGGAGAACAACAATAAGAGAAACCACCATCGATGGAAGAGAGGATGGTTTGATCTTTAGAAGGAAGAAATGAAGTAGTCAAGGTTTATGCTCTAAACTATGGAGGTATATTTAAACTAGAGGAGTTTATAGATTAGATGAATAGCATGAAGAAGTTCTTTGAGTGGAATAATATGAGAGAAGACAAGAAGGTAAAGTTTGCATGCATGAAATTGAAAGGTCATGCAATGATTTGGTGGGATCACCTACAGAAAGAGAGATATAAAAATGGTAAAAAGAATATTAATTCATGGAAAAATATTGAGAAAAAGTTGATGGAGAAATTTCTTCTTGTGGATTATGCACAAACCCTATATAGAAGATTTTCTAATTTAGGGCAAGTATATCACAACATACAAGAGCATACAGATGAATTGTACAATATTTCTATATGAGTGGAACATGATGAAACATAAGAGTAGATGGATGTAAGGTATGTAAATGGTTTGAAATTTTATATGCAATATGAATTAAGCATGTATAAAATACTTAACATGAAGGAGGTTTATCAATTAACTTTGAAGGTAGAAGTAAAAAAAATAGATATAATTTCAAATGGGCATCTATTGGTCCAACAAGAGGCAAATCCCATCCAATAAGGAGATGAGCTAGGTTTAATACCACCAGAGGTGGATTTAATGCCAATAAAGGTGAATCATCACATGGTGTAGAAAGGCAAGATGATAATATGCAAGGGTTTCGATACCAATAAACAGGAAGATGATTTCAAAGAAGATGAGGTTATGGTGATGTTAGAGGATGGTATTTTAATCAACATAGATCTTATGTCTATTATAGATGTGGTGAAGAAGGGCACAGAGCATTTGAGTGTCCAAACTATCAATATAAAGAAAGGAGGGAAGAAGATTGCCCAAGAGTAAATATAGTTGAGGATAAAATAGAAAAGAAAAATACTAAAGTTATGCTAGTTGATATTGGACCAAATCTCATGATGAAAAGAACCATGATCACTGCAAGGAAGGATCAAGTGTAGAATAAATAATGTGGTGATGCATGGCTGTGATCAAATATTTTTTAAACAAGATTTACTTTAGGTGGAAAGGTATGCAACGTGATTATATATGGTGGTAGTTGCAAAAATATGGTTTCTAAATAAATGATTGAGAAACTAAATTTACAATGTGAAAAGAATCCTAATCCTTATCATATTTCAAGGTTTAAGAAAGGGAATGAAGTTACATTAGATAAAAGGTGCTTAATCAAGATTTCTATAGGAAAGAGTTATAATGATGAAACATGGTGTGATGTTATTCTGATGGATACATGTCATGTGTTATTAGGGAGGCCATGGTAATTTGACTATAAAGTAGTTCATGATGAAGCAAAGAACACATACACTTTTTGGACAGGTATTACAAAGGTAGTTTTGTTACCTTTTAAAATGGAAGAGAAGATAAAACGTATGTTCAGTACTAAAGAATTTATCCAAGATATAAAGGTAGCAGGTTGTTGTTATACACTAGTAGCAAATAATGAAGAAACAAAAATGGTGTAAATACCTATAGAAGTAACAAGAGTGTTGAAAGAATATGCAAATGTTATGCCTGATGAGTTACCAAATCATTTACGATCGAAGAGAAATATTCAACATCACATTAATTTGATTCAAGATCAGCTCTACCCAATCAAGAAGCTTATAGGATGATTCCATGGACTCATACTCTCCCTTATCACTTTCTTCCTTAGCAATTAATAAAATTAAAATAAAGTATAGGTTTCCTATACCTTGTTTAGATGATATGATGTATATGCTTGCAGGAGAAAAATATTTTACCAAGATTGATCTACGTAGTGGTTATTATCATATTGAATTTCATGAAGAAAATTAGTGGAAAACTTCATTCAAGACTAGGTATGGCTTATATGAGTGGATAGTGATGCCATTCGGATTATCTAATACACTTAACACATTTATGAGGGTAATGAATACAATTTTATCAGATTATATTGGTAAGTTTGTGATTGTTTATTTTGATGATATTTTGATATTCAGTAAGACTAAAGAGGAAAACTTATATCATTTGAGAATGGAAATGGATTTGTTAAGAAAAGACAAGTTATATGCAAATTTAAATAAGCTCATGTTTATATAGAACAATTTAGTATTTTTGTGATTTGTAATTCTAACAAATGTCGTGAAAATGGCTGAAGAAAAGATAAAAGCAATTATTGAGTAGCCTATTCTAAAAAACATTATATAGGTAACAAGTTTCCATAGTTTAGCAAATTTTTACAAAAAAATTATTAAAAACTTTAGTAGTATTGTGGTACCAATAATAGATTGCATGAGAGGTAAAGAATATGCATGGATTAGATTAGCGATAGAAAGTTTTGAAAATTTGAAGAAAAATATTATAGAAGGACCAATTTTAGCATTACCATATTTTAACAAAGCATTTGAGGTTGATTGTGATGCTTTATACATGGGAATTGGTGCTATATTAGGTCAAGAAGGAAATCCAATAGTGTATTTCAGTGAGAAATTGAAAGAGGTAAACAAAAATTATTCTACTTATGATGATGAAATTTATACAATTGTACAAGTATTAAGACATTGGAGACATTATCTAGTGCCTAAGGAGTTTATACTATTTACAGATCATGAGGCTTTGAATTATGTGAATACACAAAAGAACTTGAATAGTAAGCATGCAAAGTAGGTTTTCTTCTTACAGGGTTATACTTTTATGTTGAAGTATAAATCGAGAAAAAATAATTAGGTAGCTAATTCATTGAACATGAGGGTAGCATTATTAACTACTATGGTGAGTGAAGTAGTTAGATTTAAATCTATCAAATAATTATATGATATCGATACATATTTTGGAAAAATAGTATATCAGTGCAAGAGTCCATTAACAGGTGGGGCATATGCTTTTCATGATGAGTATCTTATACAATAAGGTTATCTCTTGACAAGGAAACAATTATGCATTCCATTTGGGTCTCTATGAGATAATATAATAAGATAATTACATAGTGGTGGTTTGGTTGAACATTTTGGTAAGATGAAGATAATAGTTTGGCAGAGGAAAAGTATTTTTTGGCATAGATGAAGAGAGATGTGACAAGGTATGTTTCAAGGTACAGAATATGTTAGGTAGATAAATGATGTACATAAAATAATGGAATTTACATGACATTACCAATTCAAAGAGGGTCATAGATGGATTTGAGTATGAATTTTGTGTTGGGATTGTCAAACATGTGAAGAGGTAACGATTCAATTTTTTTTATTGTAGATAGATTTTTTAAAATGGTTTGTTTCATTTCATGAAATAAAATCAATGATGCCACTAGAGATGAAAAATTATTTTATATGGATATTATGATATTGCATGATGTTACAATAATTATTAATTTAGATACAGACACAAAATTTCTATTTCAATTTTTGAGGACGTTGTGGAAAAAGATGGGTACTAAGCTAAAATTCAGTAGTGCATATCACCCACAAATAGATGGATAGCAAAAAATTTTGAATAGGAGCTTGGAAAATTTATTAAGATGTATAGTGGGAGAGAAACCAAAGAAATGGGACTTGGCTTTACCACAAGCTAAGTCTCCATATAATAGTTCAGTGAATAGATCAACACGAAAGACACATTTTTAAATTGTTTATGGGAGAAATCCTCAATTACAGATCAAATTAATGATGATGTAGAAGCATTTGCAGGCCATATGCAATAGTTGCAAGGAGTAAGAAGAAAGTTCTAGGAAAGTAATGAGAAATATAAAGCAAAAACATATGTCAAAATGAGATCCAAGGTATTTGAAGAAGAAGAGTTGGTGATGCTTTACTTGAGGAAAAAGATATTTTCAAAAAGCATATATAATAAATTAATGTACAAGAAATGTAGACAATGCAAAATTGTGAAGAAAATCAATGACAATGCTTATGAGGTGATTTTACAATATAGCATTATAGTGAGATTAAGAATTTAGAGAGCATTCATTGTAGCATTGAAGTTGATGATAGTGAAATATTGCATCATACTAAGCTATGTTATTGAATTATCATTGCATTTACATGGTGTGTTGTCTTTGATATTGTATACCATTGAGGGGCATCATAAGTAAATTCACATCATCAAATTCAATGCTACAGTGAATGCTCTCTAAATTCTTGATCTCACTATAATGCATACAATTGAAATATTTTTGGTGTTTTTGAATGTTTTTTTTATTTTGAAATTTTATATTTTTTTTTGAATTTTTGAAAGTTTTGAGCTATGTATAATCAAGAATAAAAAACCATGTATAGGTAAGCATGGAAAAGATGATACTAACCAATGACTCTCATGGGATGCTCCCTATCATGGTGTCCCGTATTAAGGAGAGATATTGCTTGATTCTTCATCATCACTTTTGGCACCATTATTACCAAGTTCTTTTTGTAATTATTAGTGGTTTGCATTGAGCATATTGTTGTAGGTGATCATTGATATCAGACTTTGGCACTGTATTGTATAACCCATGTAAACCAATAGATTTGGTATTCCATAATATCATTGTGTTCAGGGATTGCATCTAATAAAAGAGTTATCAATTGTATGCCATTGGTTTAATGTAATGTCCTTCATTATAGCATCCCTTATCAGCATGTTAGATTGCATGCCAATTATTTGACAAAATGCCAATTGGCTATAGGTATACATTTCATGTCTAATTTTAATGTATATACATCGAAAATACCAAAAAAAAAAAGTCATCTATGCATTTAGATTAATTATTAGACATTGTAGTTTGGATTTGTGAGCATTCAGAGAACTCATCTATCATTATCAAGCAAAAATATCAGACATGAAAACATAGACCAGCAAGCATTGGGTTTACATCAGAAGTGTTTGAAAATATTCCTTGAGGTTCAAATCAGCAATATAAGGTCTGAAATAGCAAGGGATACTACAATGTTTTTAGGTACTTGTTACCCACACTCGCAAATGTGGAAAGCAACACAAAACAACCAAGACTACAAACCTTCTATAATATTTAAGGTTTAAAATTTATATGAATTCCATGGAGAAGATGGTGAAGATGAAGAAGATGAGAAAGTAAATTGGTAGCAATAGGTTCCAAAGAAAAAGAAGGACAAGATAGTGTAGGTTTTGGATATGAAGATAGTGAGCACAATGTAAGGGAATTGTAACAGATATTTGGTTCAGTAGAAAGGATTGCAACAAGAAGACAAGATTTGGATTATAGAATGGGAGTTGAATAAGATTGATAAAGATAAATGGTAGTAGTACAACTAGGAAAACTAATGGGCATTGAGTTATTTTCAACTAAAGGAGAATGATGAAGAAGAATAGGGTTTGAAAATTTAGTTTAATAATTTTTTCAAGATTTTTCTACTTTTACAAATTGTATATTTTTAAAACTGAAAGTCAACATGAGTTGAATTTCATACCATAGGCTAATTTTAATATTTAAAATATTTCAATATGTTTTTAGAGATACACAAGTTTGCATGCATGACTTACTAAAAATAGTAGCTTCTAAAAATAGAAAGTTTATTTTTAAACGTTAGGTTTTTTTAGAATTTTTGCATGTCAACTCTAAATCATAGTTGAGGCTTATTTAATCATGGTTTGGGTTTGTAATTATTTCAAGGAATCAATACAAGTCAATTCTGAGTATTGTTTCATTATTTTGGCCTATTGGTATTTTTCTTAATCTTGTTAGTTTTTGGTTTCATTATGTTATATTTTTTTCCCCTTCAAACATTGCCATTAATTTTTTTATTTATATGTTTTTTTTATAAAAGTATATATAGGTTTGCAGGGTTATGACTTTGACATTCCAAGGCCTTGCTTTGTCATTAGAAGCATTTTCATAGGAAAATTCATGGACATGTCATAGATGTGTTTACCATCAAATCAAGTTAAGATGTGTTCATTAAATAAAAAATAATTAGTTGTGTTTCCATTTTTTATTATAATATTATGTTGTTTGATGACATGGACTAATTGGTTTTTTTAAGATAGATCTTTATTAATTATCTTTTGTGTTAACTTGATTAAGAAATGATTGGTAGAGAATCATAAGGTATAATTTAATATTATTACATATAATTTTTTTATATTTATACAAAATTGGATGCATAATATATTAATATAAATATATAGCTATATAATATCTATATTATTAATATAATATAGATATAACCCATGTTTCTCACATGAACAATTTTTTTGAAATTGAAACCCATAACAATGAGAAACTTCATAAAAAATTATCTTATTAGACTCTCAATAATAAGATTAGGATCATGTCTGAGCATGAACATGGTAAATAAATTGTAGTCAAAGTAACCATATCATTTTGATAGGATTAGTTATGAATTACTTCAAAAATTAAATTTGTGTTAATTTGAAACATGCGTGTACATGTTCTAACATAACTCTAAAGGTTTTTGTATCTGTGTTTAGATTATTTTAACAAAAAAAAGCTATTTGGATTTAGATTAGACTTATAAGGTGATATAGATATGGATGGTGGGTTATTGAATTATTGTATAATATTGGATCACCTAAATATTACTCATTGATTGACAGAATATTAAAAAGTGAATTGTATGGAAAATGTAATCAGTAGAAGGAAAGAGTTGTGAATTTTCAACAAATTAATGTTTATAATAAGTGTATATCATTTATAAAATATATAATAATCCTCTACTTACAACTAGATAATGATTCAAGTGAAAAAGATAATATTACCATATTTCCAATTTTTTTAATGATGAGATAAAAGATTTGTTTCAACATTGTGTGCATAAGCTTCCTTCTAGTGCGACACACACACAATGATATAGATTTGGATTTATTGGGAGTTTATAAACAATGTTATGTAGATTATAAACATTCTCTTTCACACACATGTTGGATACATGTAGAACATGCCACAAGTGGTCATGTACATTCAATCCATAGTTAATTGAGGAATCCTATGACTTTAAGGTCTTTTTGGATCCATATTTTTCAAATTTTAAACATAAGATAGTGGTTATTAGAAAACTCAAGATGTTTGAGATCCATATTTTTGACAACATAATCACGCGTGTGTGTGTGTTTGTGCGTGTGTGTGTGCGTGTGTGCATGTGTGTGTGTGTGCATGTGCGTGTGTGTGTGTGTGTGTGTGTGTGTGTGTGTGTGTGTGTGTGTGTGTGTGTGTGTGTGTGTGTGTGTGTGTGTGTGTGTGTGTGTGTGTGTGTGTGTGTGTGTGTGTGTGTGTGTGTGTGTGTGTGTGTGTGTGTGTGTGTGTGTGTGTGTGTGTGCGCGCGCGTGCGCGTGAACCTATATATATGTATATATGTATGTACGGGTGCGCGTGCGCACACACACACACACACACACACACAAAATAAGAGGTCTCAAAACATGCTGATAGGTGTGAAAATCAAGATAGATAATTAAAAAAATTAGAGGGTGGTTATTTTATATTATCCATGGGATACAAAACAACCCAGATAATGAGGTTTGTCGTTGGTGGATCTGGAGTCACTCATCCATCTTTAGAAGTAACCATATGAATCAAAAGAACCATAATACCCCATGTAAGTGGCAAAGGCATAATAATGTAGTCACCCAATTGTTTGGGAGCTCCTATAAATGTTAAAATTTTAAATCCACCTTATCAGTGTTCACTTGCATTTGTAAAATTATAGATGTGAGAACAACAACTTTATCATTAATATAAAACTATTAAGAAAGAGGCTAATTATTGAATAAACAACATTCATGAAAATATTTCCAAAACGAAAAGATAATTTTGGCTATGAATAAATTGCAAATGAAATCTATGTATGTCAACAACCAATATCAATATCAAAAATATATAGTGCACTAGTTAATGGGTTTTTACTAGAAAAGTATAAACAAAAGATGAAATTATTCAAAGACATCACAAGCCTGTGGGAAAGTCCATAATAGAGGCTTCAGCATCACAAGTCTGCAACATGCATGGCACCTAGGAAGAGACACTCCATTACATTTGAGACTTTTCCCAAGTGGTAGATCCTGATAGACTAAACATAAAATAAAATATGTGTGCATCATTTCTATCTTAGTATTTCATATCAAGTTGAGACATAGAAGACATCCCCAAGGATTAATTATTATTATTTTTAATTTGTTAACTTGTTGAGATCGAAGGAAAATTGACTCACACTATGATATAAAAACCCAAAAGAGTAGTTTTTATAATAAGTAACCTTGAAGGTGTGACAATAGTAAGATGGTAAAAAATCGAGTCCAACCATACAAAGGTAATTTCCATTTGGAAATTTTGAACCAATATATCATTACAAATAAGGATAATAATTTAAATGGCGGTTCCAACAATAATAAATTGGGGTGGTGAATTCCAATAAAAAGTAGAATGCTTTGAATACTATAATTTCATGTGTTTTATAAAAGAATTTACCAAGTGAATTCCACATGATAGTGGCATCCTTCCATCACCATTCTCAACATGAAGCTAGTTATTGGAGGCAACATAAAATTTCACATGATCTTGTGGATGCATAAAATACATAGCATATTAGCTATATTTAATTTATATTTTCTTTGTAATAGTCACTAAGGAATCTAATCTCTAGAATAGACACGATCCCTTATAATGCAAATGCTTTCTTTGAACAGCCAAAGAGATTTCCTTCCTAAATTTTTAACAAGTCAAAGTAATCAATAATAACTTTGACACTTTTAATTTGATTAATATATTATAATAATTGTATTAAAATAAAAATTATTTTTTAAGATATTTTTATTGCGAGTCATTTATTTGCATTCAACTTAAAAATCATATAAATTTACATTGAAGATTCAATGGAAAAAAAAAAAACAAGAAAATTTATTCAATTTATAAATAACTTTTTAATATTTCAACACAAAACATATATGAAGTTTAATTATTTATTTTTCTGTATTCCAAAATATTGTAACTTTAAACTATCAACATGCAAATCTGTTTAAATTTATGAGACTACCGCCGTCCAACCCCACCCCAACGAGATAATAATAATAATAATAATAATAATAATAATAATAATAATAATAATAATAATAATAATAATAATAATAATAACGTTAATAATAATAATAATAATAACGACGTACGTACATTGACTCGCGAGTGGTGACTCTTGACTTTCCATGCATCGAAAAAACAAATTTTGTAAAACTAATATTCAATGAAGAAGAAGGAAAAAAACAAAACTTTTCGATCGCGGTTTGACAGTGGTTAATGAATACCAAAACTAGAGACACCAAAAAATAATAGGAATCTTAGTCACGGTTTTACGGAATTAAAATCCTTCAGCAAGCCAACGCTTTCAAATTTATTGTAATTCAAAGAAAGCAACGGGAAAGGCGAAATTAAAATGAATAAAAATTTGCAATATTTAAAAGAACATTTCCATAAAATACTGCCTTTAAATATTTGTTAGTATGATCAGGTCAGTATAGGATCCAAACCTTTAATTGAACGGCTCAGATACGGCCTCATATGAGTTCATTTCTGTCCTCATTAATATAAATATGAGCTCCCCTTACAGACTGACTTCATTATATTTGTCTGTCACGGCTGCTATGGTGAGTAATACTCACTTATCATTACTAAATCTTCCCGCTTCTTATCATTCTCCTTTGTTCTCTATAAAACAACAGTTTTGTAATCCCTTAAAGACTAGGCTGCAAAGGGCACCACTTAGGGCTACAGCAGATGTAATGAAGGGCGTCTATTCTGTACCTGCCATGACTTTTCATGATGTATTGTGTGTGCCCAACACTGTTGAATTGGCTCAACTGAAGAAAGCTAGAGCAGATAGAGACATGGGGTGGTAGAGTGCGTAGTAACAGAGAAGCAGCAAAAACCAAGTCAACTTCTTGCAAGTTCGAACTAAATAATTATGTACAATAATATATATACACTTAGGATTTTCATTTTATTCGTGTTTTTTCATCTATTTTTGTATATTATAATTAATTAAAGGACAATTTATATGTTCATCTACTTGTAACAGAGATCATATCTGTATATTAGACATCCCGGCGGGTCTTTTAATTGAATATTGTCAATTGAGATTGAACGTTTCCCAGAGCTCTTTTTAATAAACTATATATTGTTTTCATTTTTTGGATTTTACATAGATACATGTATTGAGACACGCCGTCACCATTAAGAAATTTGTTTTTAAACAAACAAATCTATCTTAATTATAAAGATTAGGATTGTAATAACTTCTTAAGACTTCCCGGTAGGGCCCAAATTTGACTTTTCATGATTTTTTATTTATTTTTTATTGTTATTTGTTTATAATTTTCATTTAAATTTTAATATTATTTGTAATAGAAAAAGCAAATATTAAAAATATATATTTATTATAATTTTTTACAGTTTTTAATGGTTAGAATAAAATTTTACTTTTTACCCAAAACAAAAAATTTTACAAAAAAATTTATTAAATTTTACGATTAAAAAATATAAATATCATATTATAACTATCAAATTTAAAACTTGGTTTCCATAGAGTTTCGAAATAAATATAATTTACATATTATATTCCAATCACAACTCTAATCTATATTAACTATGTTGAAATTACAACTTCACATCATCATGTTGTTAAAGGGAAGTCCTCTCTAGTCTTAAAGTTTATTTTAGAATTTAAAATTAAATAAAATAATAATAACTTGATTAGCAATATAAGTTTCCCCTAAATTAAAGTCCAAGAGTGTAGGACGAACAAGAAAAAAAAACAGGCATAAACTAGTTTGCTACTGCAAACAAACGACAAATCTTTACATGAATACCTTACAAAGTAGATGGCTACAATGAACAATAACAAATCTTTTAACAACACTCAGATAGATTCAAAAATAAACATATAAATATTTTAATTTTTATTACAATATCTGCAGAACTTCGCTGTTCATTCATACATTTTTTTTCATCTAAAAAATAAAGTATATCGAGAGGTTTTTTTACAAAAACGGAACATTACGTTAGCTTTGTCTGGAAGACTAGTAGAAGCTAAGAGAAAACATTAATTTCATTAGGTGGTTCGTATACAACTTGCAGAAAGGAGATTTTAAGAATATTTTAATACAAGTTGACGGTGGTTGTAGCTTGAGGTGAGATGGGAGAGGAGATTAAATAGACTGTTTACTTGGAATCCACGTCTGGCAACACTCGCCCTTAATCTACACTGTCATGAATATCAATTATGCCCATGTTTTTTGGGAGATGTTCAAACACGTTCTTTGAAAGTGGCTTTGTAAGGATGTATGTTATTTGTTCTTGAGAATTGAAAATTTAAGATATATTTCATAATTGTTCACAAATTCATGAATAAAGTGATATCTAGTGTCAATATGCTTGTTGCATTTGTGAAAAAACATAGTTTTTAGACAATGCTATAGTTGAGTTGTTGTCACAATATATCTTTGTATATTTTTCTTGAGTATACATCAAATATGTAATTACTCCTCCCATCCAAAGTACGTGGCAAGCTGTAGATTTGACTGCAACATATTCTATTTCAGTTGATGAAAGTGTAACAATTGGCTTCTTTTTAAAAGCCCAAGAGATATCACCCAATCAAAGATGAAAAATATACATGCTCACTACTTTTCCTACCATTCATGCTACCTCCCCAATTGCGATCTATATATAAAAAATTAACTCGAAGTCTTATGATGGTGTATACATAATTCCAAATCCCTTTATACTAGTTATATATCTTAGTATTCCTTTTCTGGCTTTCCAATGTGACTCTTTTGGCTTGTCTATGAATCTTGAGATAAGACTAATATCATACATGATGTCTAGTCTTGTGACAGTTATATAGATAAGGATCCCCACTAGCATTTTCAATAAAGTGGGATCAACATGTGAGCTTTTGTCTTGTTTGCTAGTCTTTAACCCCATTACAACTAGTGTTCGATTTGAATTGACAGTCAACATCTTGAATCTCTTCAAAAAACAAATAGAATAATTAGATTGAATCATAAAAATACCTTTCTTAGATTTATTCACCTTTATACCAAGAAAATATGTCATTTTTCCCAAATTAGTCATATCAAATTCAATTTTCATGGCTGCCCTAAATGATTCAATTGACAAACTTTTGGTACAAACCAAGTCATCTACATGAAAACATATTATCAAAATTTGTCCTTGACAATTCACAATGACATACAGAGTTGGTTAATTGCCACAGTTGATAAACCCATTCTTCACAAAATATGAATCTATTTTATTATACCAAACTCTAGGAGCTTGCTTCGATCCATATAAGACATTTCTTTCAGCTTATATCTACCTTGTTGTCTTGTCCCAAACCTTTATAACTAGATGGTTGTTTTATATAATAATTTTTTGTTTTTCTAAAATTTCATTTAGAAATGTTGATTTAATGTCCATTAGAGAAACCTTCCAATTGTTTTGAGATGCAATAGAGAACACAAGTCTAACAGTGTCTAATCTAGCTACAGTTACAAATGTTTTGTTATAATCTATTCAAAGATGTTATGTGAAACCCTTAGCCATTATTCTTTCTTTGTGTTTCTAAACTTTCCCATCAACATTAAAATTTGTTTTATAAACTCATTTTATTTCAATTAAGACATTTGATTCAGGAAGATCTATAAGATCCTATATTTTATTCTTTTCAATTGATTGCATTTCTTCATCCATAGCGACCACAATCCAATTTTCATCCTTAATTACAACCCTCAAAGTATATTAGACCAGCTTGCAATCAAAATGTTATATCAAAACATAAATAAACATTTTCAGAGATTTGTGATTCATCCTAAATATCATTTAGCATACGAGCCTTATTTGAAGTGTCTATAGAGCATGATCTCAATGATGTAAGTGCTAAATGAGATGACTCATTGCTACAATTATTATCTAGAGTAGATGGATTTGGAGTGGTAGGTGCCTTAGAATTCATTGTAAAAATAATTAATTATGTAGTAGGATTCACACTTTGAATAT
>JARHVA010005492.1:330000-367500 GCA_037957365.1 Torreya grandis
AAATTAATGGCCTTCTAAAGAGAGGCCTCTATGTCATGAATTAATGTATCTTCCTTGTATATTCTAATTTAAAATTTCCTAAGTATTATGAAATAAATTCTTACTCTATTCATGATGCTAAGATTCATAAGCCAATTTGTTTGATTTTACCTATATAATAAATTCTAAACAATATTTTTTATATCATATTATCATCCATATGACCCATCTAAACAACTTAACATCTTGTGAGTCCTGTTGCATCCCATGAGACTAAATAAATTAGCATTTACTAATGAGGAAATCTAGGGAACATTATTAACAATGGTTTAATTTTCGTAACCATGAAATTTTTGAATGTTTTCCTAGTCAAACCTATCTTGATAATTGGTTGTTATTCATGATACTTAAGATCATAGAAGAAGAATCTGTTAAGCTAGGAGTGCATGATCAAAATATTATTTATAATTATATTTTCAAACAAATTTATAAGATGTTCTAGTGTGAGTTATCTAAGATATTAATAACATAGATATCTAGGATTGAATATTATTACTTAAATTATAATACTAGAGTACATTATTTAGAGTGAAGAGAAATTAGAATAGATGCATAACCTATAAACTTAGTGGACACATGTGACTGAGCATTAGGTGAATAATAACATTGACAGGGGATGTTTCTAAATTTTTGGTGTATTGATATGTTACATTTGACAATATTTTAAAAAAATAACTAGGGGAATCAAAGGAATTTTTTTGAAGCAAATTTTGTCATTTTTACTTTTGTAATGGTGTGAGGGTTAATTTATGGATACTCAATCCATTAGATGACACTTTATATGTATTTAAGTTTCCACATACATCATGATATATAAAAAGTCTACAAGACTTTATTTTCAACCATAAGAAGCCTTTAGAGGTTTATTTTTTAGTGAGTTGGTAGTTAATTATCCCTGAGAAGTTAATCTCAATCTTTGTCATGAGATAAGAAAGTGATACTACAATAATGATGGAATCCTCTCTAATGTCTTATGTAATAATGATTATGATAAGTATATCTAAGAGCCTACTAAGCAAACATTCCTTTTACTAGTTAGACTTCTTTCTCTTTTCATTTTCATTTAAACCTTTGATTGTCACTTAATAGAGTTTACAATCCTATTTTCCTCTAGTACATACTATTATTTTATTTATAACTCTTATTGAGCATAAACAAAACCCTTTAATCTCTTCTCAAATGGAAAACATAGGTATTGATGGTCAATATAATGATGAAACACTCAAAAATTGTATGCATGTTGAGCATAATGTTAGTGAGAAAAGTGATAATCAATATAATCTTAGAAGCTCCATTATAAGTTATCAAAATGTACTTAATGTATTATATGCCAATCTATTCAAATAATTATCTAGTTTTTATCAAGGGCTTCAACAATGTCACCAATAAATGGATAAGATTGTCCAATTAACTCTATAATATAAGACTACATGTTGAGAAAATATTACATCATCTCAAATACAAAAATAAGATGGGTCTTTAATAGTTTTTAATCCTCATTTAATCACTCTTATCTCCATTCATATATCCAGTCCTATAATTACATTTGTGATAACAACTTTGGGTATGGGAGAATCACTTGGTTTAAAATATATTAACGTACCTATTTATATAAGTTCATTCATATATATCTCCCTTTATCACCACACAAGGTCCGCTTCATACTTCATTTAATCTATACTCTACTAACTAAATTGTTCTAGCCATTGACGTTAAAATATTATGATTAGATCAAGGTGTCTCTAAAGATACTCATTCTCTCACCTCTTATAAATTACTTCCCAAATATTTTGTACTTGAAATAACATATCACCCACTACCAATAGGTTTTGTATAACCTAAATGCCATTTTATCAAGGTAAAGGTTATCCATAATAGCATCTTCATTCATTCCATGATGCATGTTTTGAATATACATACAATGATAAATTATTTGCCAAGATTTTTCCAAAAAGTTTCAAATACTATGATCTTAGATGGTTCTATCATATCCCACTTTAATCAATAAAACCATTCAACCCACTGGAAATTAAAATTTTATCACATTTCTCAATCAACATTAGGTAAAAGTAATTTTATTCTCAAATTGCAAAACTCAAGCGAGGTTAAAATGAGAAAATAAATGAATATGTGCTTACACATAAAAAAATGATTCCAAAGATGAAAACAACTATGGAAGATAATAAATTACAAGATATGTTCACTCAAAATTTATTATCATCACTCCATGAAACAATAATTTTTAAAAAAATGGATATTTTATTGAGCTATGCCATAGAGTAAAGGAAAGAGAAGTCAAGCTCATAGTAGTGGAAAATATAAATTAAACACCAAATGTCACATATAATTCAAATTTAACGTTTTAAAGTAAGACAAATCACAAGGTCAAATCTAATGAAAGTAAAAATGAAAAAAAAAGTAATCATTAATGCAATATCACAACCATAAAAGAGATTTAATTGATGGATTCACTAAAGAGTCAATTTACAAGGTTAATAAAACCTTATCATATCTTGTTACAAATTCTTATTAATTGAAATATTATATTTATACATCCTCCATATGATATTAATATATCAAATATTAAACTTAAGTGGTTTAATAGTATTGTACATTGTGATTACCATAGAAGCATCAAGAATTAAACAAAATAGTGTTACATGCTAAGGCATAAAATAAAAAATCTTATTGAACACAATAATATTAAGGTAAGAAAACCTAAGGAGGATATCAGACCACAAGATAGTGATAATGAAAGGTTTAAAATCTTTATAAATATTTTCCCAAATCATGGTATGATCCATAATACAAAAATCTACAAGTGCATCATATGTGTAATTTACATTCTCCTCTGAAGGCATATGAGAATCCAATAGATGGCATAGTTGGTAAATTTTTATAATAGTGCCTTGTAATTAAATATTATGATTGTTAATTTAATGATGATGACTCATAAATTCATACACTATTTATCATAGGATAAATCAATATGCAACCTATTCATCATCTCATGATTGGTAATGGATCAAGTGAAAATGCATGTACAATGACACTCATTTATAGTTTTGGATATGCGTATAATATTTTAAAGCTACATCAAAGGTAGTTTAATCATTTTATGTATACACATAGGATACTTTTAGGCGTATATTTTTACCTTTCCATGTTTTTTAGCAAAAAAGGCACCTTCATTATTGTTCTACCATGGATACGGGTATTAAATATGGTATTAGGATGCCATTTGATATATAGAGTTTGATAAGTGCCATATACAATACATATATTCATCTAGTGCATACATTTTAATCAAGTGGTTAAATTTTAAGGCATAACAAATGAGTACCCTATAAAGACAATAATACCTCCTACTTTTCCCCTGATTCCATTATACTTGGTTTTGAAACCTATTAAAGAGAAAAATCCAAATATAATTATGGTACACATTTAAAACACTAAAAATATAATCAATGCATCCATTCAAGTGCATAACTCAGATTCAATTTTGTCTCATATAAAAATATATTTATACAATCAGATAAAAGGATAAGGCTATACCTTCCTATGAAGAAATATTAATACTAAAGATTTATGCAAGATTCAAATAAATTTAAATATTATAAAATGAGTCATAAATAAGATGCTAATATAATTGAACATGATTCATAGGAAACAAAGGTAGTTATCTAGAATATTTCATCAAGCCTTACACCTTCTTTTGTTACACATATGATAACAGATTCTATAACTAGTGATCGTGACAATTATAAATTGAAATTAGATGTTTTTTCATATTCAAATATATGTACATGTATAGTTCCTCATCCATAAAAAAACATTATTAAAATATATGATACATGCATGCATGCATTGTTTTCCTTACGTTTATGGGATCATTGGCTAGCTTCACTTCCAAATATAAAAAAAAAAATATCAAACATTAAAAAAACAAATATAATGTATAAAAAATAATAAAACAAAAATATTGTAAAAATACAAAAATGTTCAAAATATTTCAAAAAAATTAATAATCATGACCTATGTGTTATAGGGAATCGTATTTTACTTTTTTACATATGTTATTTATCATATATGTTAGTAGATATCATATTATTTTCTTATACACATGCATTTGATAAAGTATTTGACTTTGATGTGGGACATATATTTTTGATGCATTCTTAGATTTTAGACATCTCTTGTACCTAATGGTTGTGCCTTTGATAGGGGCATCTTTATTTTATAGGTTAGACTATAATAATTCATTTTTTACGTTGTGGTACATAGACATGATATTTTTTTTTCTAAAAAATGGTGAAATTGATATATGTAGATGTTATAAACTAATATTCACTTATTTTATGATCCTTCAATGGTGTGTTATATATTTATGAATAAATTAACATTTTTTTATTATTGTGTGTGGCCCTTCACCCTTGTGTGAAATTTTATTGAATATCTTGATGAGATATTGATTTTTCTTCGTGCCATTTGAACATGCACATTTATTAATTGTATTTTATTTATGAGTGTACAAATATTTAATTACATCACTTTTGATCATGTCCCTTGTATGTGGCCCTTGACTTTATTTTATGACATTGAGTGATGTTATTGTGTATTGTGCTTGTATGTTTGCTAACATTGATTCATAGTGCCAAGATTCATATCATCCACTCCAATGGAGAAGTTAACTTCAAATACAATTTATTTAGTATGTGTTTTATTTATAAACCTATCTAAACATGACACTTTGTATGCCTTTCATTAATATGTTACATACATACTTCAATAACAAGTGGAATTTATTGATGACATAATTATTAAGCATGTTGACATAATACTTCATGATCATATATTTATTACATGATACATTTAAGTCTTATTTTGAGATGAGTTCAATTTGAAATCTATATCCCTGGTCTCAAAATTAGGGCATCATAATGCAAATCATCTTATATATCCAAACCTCCATGAAGAGTTTTGGTAGATAATTTACAAATTGTAAAAATACAAAATAATTAAAAAAAAGAATATATATAATAAAGTATAAATTTTAAAAGATAAAAAATGATGTATAAATCAATCATATGGTAGAATTTAACACATCAATATAGATTTGGGGCCTTATAACATGTATATACACTCAATTTAAAAAGTGTTACAGTAAATAGTCATACACACTTCAATGCATATGCATGGGCATGCGTACATATAGTTATCATTTCAAATAAAATTACAATTGAGCATATACATGAATAATATTCTATATCATTCGTAGATTATCAAATCAAGATGATAACTAGTCATGTTCATGCTTATTCAAAGATTAGAAATTCAATGTTTGAAATTTCAAATTTTATAGTTCAATGTTTTGAAGTTATAATTTTCATATTCAAATAAAATTATATGAGGAATTTGATCATAATATAAACATGAATATCCTTATTCCCTTTCAATTATGAAAAATTGAATCTACATACATATACAATGGTTTGATTTGCATTTATGTGGGCTATCTACATTCAATACTAGTGATACTCAATGGTTTTAACATCAATTCTAGTTAACCTAGAATATTTCCACCATTTTGGATTGGTAAATTTTTTATTATTCCATATTCATGAGAGTTTGGATAATGTATATTTCATACTCAAGTTTTAAATAAGTTTTTCTAAATTGGTACTTGATCAATTTGAAATTCTCCATTGGTTCAAATTATACACATGATGATTAAGGGGGAACAATTATAGACCATAAATTGTTGGATATAAGTCAAATGGGTATCAACAAAACATATGTGTACTTATTCCTTTCTCTCTTTTTATTTTTTCAATTTTCAAAGTCAATATTTTCAAGTGTCAAAAGAAGAAAATGAATACTTGATGAGTTGTTGCAGGGTGTTAAAAATTTGAGTGTCTTATAAAATTGAAGCATCTATTTAAAGCTAAACTTTGTTATATAAACTTGGGTTTGAATCTTTATACTTTAATCTAGAAAGAATGCATGGCTCTTATTCATCATTCCACTATGTGATTTTTTTAATATGTGGGCTCGATCCTTTATTATTCATTACTACTATATATAAATTCTAGTGTAAAATGCTCAAAATATATAAAATCACACTTAGATTATCCCTAATAAAATACAATTGTCTATGATTGCTCTAGAAAAGTTATGTGGTAAGTGGATAGAAGCATAGTTCACTAATGTATACTTAGAATAACCACGTATTGTTCCAAATAATGTACATTTTTCAAAATTTAAAACATCCTTTTGGGTATTCTATCATGTTTCAATTGGTTGGCTAAAGGGAAATTTCAAAATATTTTTTTATAAATACATGTTAAGAGTCATTCATTTATAGGACCTTTTATTCTCTTGGTACAAGCATTAACACTTATTTACACTGATAAAATCTACCTTATTCTCTCTAAATTCTTGGTAACTCTCAAAGCGAAGCCATAAGATAAGTTATAAAACCCTAAAGTAAGTCAAGAACTATCATTGACAAGGACTATGAAAGTCATCTTCTAGATACATGCTTATATTCAAAAGTTCACAATTATAAATTCACTCTAAGTGGGATAACTTTGTGGGATCGAATAACCTCATCAAACTATAGGATACATAGGAAACTATTAATAATTAATGTGGTGATTGAGGATATATAAACTCTTTAAACTATCTTTTTTTTCTTTTAAGTATTCAAGATACTAAATTTATCTAAGAGATTCAAATAAAAGATAAAGAAAACAAATATTTATGGATGGTTGAACCCTAATAGAGATATATTGGATTACTTAGCATCTATGAGTGAATAAGGCACAATTATACATTTTTATGCATAATCAACCAAGACAAGTCTATCGTCAATAGCTATTTTATGAAAAAATGTCTTTCGCTATCCACTTATAAATAACTTGTGAAAAAATGTCTTTTGATTCATCCCCTTGTCTATCACTTTTAGATTCCTATTTCATATATCTTTTCCTGCCAATGTCTAGTCATAGTCAACTCTAAAAAGTTTACGATCAACAAATTTAAATGCACTACACTACCATCCACTTATAGTAGACCTATCTAGATTATATTTGATTATGTGATTCATAATGAACATGTATAATCACATATTATTCTATTTTTTACTATCAAATATTCATAACAATAAAAAAAAATCATTATACAAGTCAATTATATTTATTCTTTGTAGTTTCCCAAAAAAAAAACTTCACATATTTTTAAATTTGTCACACCCATCAAATAGATATTAAGATATCTAAGAGTTTAAAATGTTGGGGGGTGAAGTGTGTGGGGGGGGGAGGTCGTAGTGGGGAGGGGGGAGGGATAGGGTGTGGGAAGACTTCAAAAAATGAAAGTGAAGCATTATTTACTCAAAATATAAGTTATTAGGAAAATATTTTGTGTTCTTTGGATAGATCCTTTGTCAATTGTAGTGAGATTTTAGATGACTATTTTTGAAAAAAAAGATAAGGATATATGATAATGTAATTGGAGTCATAGTTTTTTATGTTTAATTATTTCTTTAAAATATGCCAATAAATATTTATATTTAGGATGGTATTTTTGTGTAATACATTAAGATGAATTCCAAAGCTTAGCCTTTTAAGGTTTTGATGAGCTTGCACTTCTTCACATCCTAAATGGTCACTCCCTTAAACTACCATTTCATATCACAAGTTAAAAAATACTACTTAGGTTAATAAGACCCATCATATGGCATTAAATTAATGAATGTTCCTAAACTTAACAAAATGATTGGTGTACTTATAACTGATACTAGTAGCTTTTACTAACTAGTATTTACTAGTGTCTTAAAGGTTATTGTGAAATAAAACCCAAACTCTTGTAACTTCTTACTATATATTATTTTATAAATTCATATAATAAGTTTACCAAATTTATATGTAAATTATTCAAACTAATTTATTCTTATCCCAACCTCTACACTTTATTTTCTCTTTTTTTGAAGATAAAATGACATTAGGGATGCACACTTACGAATTGAATGATTTGTGTCTTCAACTTTTTTAGTCTATGATAGTCCTAAAATTTTGAATAACTTCTTCAAGATAATATTATTTCCTTCGTTCAAACAATATCCTTCCTTATAATTGTGATCTATCATTGTCCCCATCTTCTCTACTATTAATCTATTATTCACTTTCTCTTCACTTTGTTCCATATCATCTCTACCCTAATTTTCATATTCATTTATTTTGGACCCTTTGATTCCCCTCTCTACATAGTTTGTAAATCCTCAATTTTTTAAAATTATGTAGCCTCTCTCTAGCTTCACTTTCTTATACATCCTCTATTTTACTCTTAATCATATGTGTAGTTACCTTTTGGTTATCCTATTTCTTCCACTGCTTTTGTCGTCATAACTCTCTTTCCAATCCTAGATTTTTTCTTAGTTTATTTATCCATCCTCTCCATATTTTAGGTTTAGGTTCATGTTATTATGTTTATCTCATCATCGTTCAATTATACATCACATGCACACCATAACACCCAAAGAGACTACTCCGTGTTAGTAGTTGTAGGCACCATGGCCTTTCAATAACCAACATCTTGATAAGAGTAGGTAGTTGATGAAAAAATTTCATCAGATACATCTCATAAACATATCAATTCCATCCTAAAAAATAAAAATATATTCTTACATCAAATTATGTAATATATTCGTTGATAGTAGTTTTTGATAGTAATATAATGCATGAGTCTAGTCAATGTCTAATCTTCACAAGTTTTATAGTCTTTCTTCTATCCAATCTAGGAATTGTGTCCCTATCTAAAAATCATAGTATTCCAATCTTGATAACAACATTACTAATATTCTATGTGACTCACACCAAAATATATGATATATTTCACCATAAATGTGCTTTTGAATAACTTACTATGTAGAACTCCATATTCTTCTTCTTTCCTCCTATAAAAAATTATGAATATATTAATCAATCCATCTATCCAAATATATCTATCTTGGTATCAATATAAACATGTTTTAATATTTCCATGCTCATTGCATGATTATTAACAAAGTTTCCTAGAAAACACATCAAAACATGCTAATACGGGATTAGTTGTGCAATGAGTGAATAAAATTATAACATAGACATGAACGTAGACTAAACCGATATTTTCTATAGTTAAAGGTGATATATTTATGCATGATATGGATAATTAAAATGTACATAAAATGTGGTATAATCCACATGATTAAAAAATTTAGTTAAATAGAAAATTCTTTATGGATAGAATAATGACAAAAAACATTCGAGTGAAACCATTTCATAACTTCATATTAATATTTCCCACATCAAAAATATTTTTTAGTAAAACTAAGTAATATATATATATATATATATATATATATATATATATATATATATATATATATATATATATATATATATATATATATATATATATATATATATATATATATATATATATATATATATATATATATATATATATATATATATATGGCTTATACAAGATGTCATTGCTTCATATTCCATCTTTTCACTACAAACAAAAGAAAACCTCTTGGCATTCTAAAGACTCTCAACATGTTTTCAGGTGCTAAATGGATACAAAAAGGGATTAAAATAGAGCAAATCACATGTGTTTCTCAAATATAGTATGAAAATTTAATCCCTATTTACTATTGAAACTTTCCATGGAATTAAGCAGTTATCTCATCCTGAGATAAAGCCATAAGAAATGTGTCTAATGTTGGTGCTAAAAATTGTGCCTACTGCGAATAACTAACTAAAACATAAGTTGTGGTAATCACTCAAGTTTTCATTTACTAGTTTTCACCCTTTTCACACTAATTAGATACCTCTTCATATTTCAAATATGTAGTATATTAATTTATCACCCTGATGGGTTTTCAATAGATTATCATAACTATGTGGCTACCCTTTACAGGTTTCCAACCAACTTTAACACACTCCTAATGTTCATGGCCAACCTACTAAAAAATGATTCAAATTTACAAAATTGGATGCACATAGTATCTATGATGAAGGTGGTAACATGGATTATGTTGGTTGAAATGGTGAAGGATGTGCATATGGTTATTTTTGTGGCTAATAAGATGTTATTATTGTAAAATATGATCGAGGAGGTTATACATAGGGATGAGGCATAGGCTATAAAACTATAAAAAAATTGTATGAGAGTTTTCATATTTTAATTGACTTAGAGGAGTGACTTGAGGCTTGTGGATGATGTCTATGATATAGATATAAAAATGATACACATATTTTTGAATAATATATAATTCATGATAACTTAGTTGACCATGTTTACTCTTGTACATAATGGAACTTGAAACTCAACCAAAATTTTGATGTCCTCATCTTCTGTCACTAATATCATATCATATGCATTGGATACATTCAATTGAATATCTTAATCTAAATCCTTCATCTTGTATGCATTCATTAATTTTTTAATATAAAAATTGTATTTCACAACATTTTGTTTTGGCAAGTCTACATATTCAACATAACATGTCTCTAGATTTTAGCGATTGATTGAGTATGATCTTTTATGCACCCAAAGGAGTACAATGGTCATTGATGGTAGATTTGGATTTATCCACCTTTGTGAAATATGGTGTGGCCTCCTTCCATGTTTAGAAAACTACTATTTCTAGTAGAAATGTTTTAAGTGATGTTACATTTTTGGTATGCAATAATGTTGAGGATTTGTTCCTATTACTCAAGGAGCTAAAAAATGTCCTATATATCAGATTTGAGATTTCATTCTTATGTGTGAATATTTTATTGATTCTTCACAACACACAAATATTTTATGAGTTTTGAGGGAAGGGTTATGAGATGATTTTCTTCTAACATTACTTGATCACCCAAAACATGAGTGACCAAGACATTAATACAATATTGATCAACTCAAAATATTTGGTGAGGTAGAGGTTGATATATGAGTACTTTCTATTGAGATAAAAAATATTGTTCTAAGATTAACACATTCTTTGTTATGGATTCTTAAAAGGTAGTTTCTCCCTCAGTATTTTTGGTCAGAGGTACCTATGACACATTTAGTGATGCCTCTTACACCATTGTAGCCAAGATCAATGTTGAAGTCACAATATCTATAAATGCCTTGTTAATATGTACCATGGGTATATAAAATATTGTGAAATGCATGGAAGGTATCAAGATTTACTATAACCAATATTTATAGATTTGGGGCCTATGTTGTGATGATTCCTCTTATGCACTCTCTTGGTTTATGTCATACCCCTATGATGTGGATAATGGTTATTAGGTATTGAATATATCCACCATCTTGGTAACTTTAATTGAATTTTTGACTACACCTTCTTTTTAAGACTTGCACTTATCTATTTCCTTGGCTTTGTCTTTGGACTCTATGTTAGCTTTAGAATCTACCCATGCTTTGAATTTGGAATATGTCTTTGACGTGGCTTTGGATTTATCCTTAAACATAGGTTTTTCATCTCCTTCAACCTTATTCATGGCTCATTTTCCTAAGATTTATTCTTTTCTTACTCCTCATGAGTGCACAATGCTTTTTTTTTCTTTCCCTCTTCTTCTAATTTTGTTGTGGCCTTAGATTCAGTATTTTTCTTATACACTAGTTGGGCTTCCTGGTTTATTTTATCTTATTGTTTCCTCATAACTTATTTTTATTTTTTCTTCACATTTGATTTTTATGATATTTCATTCTTTATCTTTGATTCCTCATCCTTTCCCATGAACTCATTCTCTTGCTTCTTCTAATGCTCCTCCTCCTCTATAACATTGTGTTTTTTTATCTTCTTCATTCTTCTTTATTTTTACTTTATAAAAATTCCTATCAGTTTATTGTTATGACTTATTTTCTTCTTATTGTATCATGGTAGCTTATTGTTGTGATTAAGTATCTATTTTTTAGTAAATTGCTCAAGCCATGGTGGATTTATCTCTTCCTATTCCTACATAGGAGTTAGGAAATTAATTAGTGACTATGAATCAGATGATGAAGTTGATTCAATCACAGTACCTCTTCATGCTAATGCCTTGTGTCTATAAGAGGGTAGAGGCATGAGATTATTGTTCACTCACTTGTAAATATAGACCATCTATCACATCTAGCACTTAGATCTATGAGACCATTGAGGTTAAACTTCCATCATATCATCTACAAAGGAAACCATCTATTCATTGATTATCAAGGACACTCTAGATATAAAATGGGTCTTTTTCTTGTGTAGTAGAGTTAGTAGTGGGATTTAATTTAATGAGGAGTAATCTCCCTATGTAATATAAGATCATTCAATTGGATCCATATGAAAGAGATCTACTTGAAAGTCCTTGTGTATTTATTTTTGGGAAATAGTATCTACTATTAATAAATTAAAAAGTTGAGTGATATAAACCCATAAGTATTTTCACACTTTATTCGATACATGGTAGGTGTGTACTACCTTTCAAAATAAATATTCCTTCTCTTCTTTATCATCATAAGCCTTTCATACTATCTCTTTGAGTATTGACTGTAATAATTCATTTTAATCAATACATAACTATGTAAGATCATATTCAGTAATGATTTTTAGTACTTTTTTGTTGTCCATCCAAAATTTTGTTAAGCATGTCCTCTTCATTGGTGGTGGAGGTTAAGCTCACTACACTGGTGCTTTCTAATATCCTCTATCAACCCATGATGTAAGTTATTCTATTCATATTTTTGCCTATTATTGTGCCTAGG
Organism: Torreya grandis; assembly: GCA_037957365.1. NCBI lineage: Eukaryota > Viridiplantae > Streptophyta > Pinopsida > Cupressales > Taxaceae > Torreya > Torreya grandis. Next base: position 342,817 of record JARHVA010005492.1, read on the forward strand.
ATTGCTAATACAAGGGATGTCGCTAACTTATAGGCTTAGTCACAAAGCTTGTATTGATATAGAAGCTAGGATTTTTTTCATAGGACTTATGTCTTGATGTCTAAAATGGTAATAAATAAGGGTAATACAGTGATTTTTATTATAGGTAATTCATGGATTATTATGTGAATACCATTATGAAGATTTATGATATATGCATGTTACCTTAGATACTGTAGAACATTCTTCTATACCCTAGGGTGTGTGATAATATAATTAGGGATTGAATTTAAATATAACATTGGTTTAACATAGAAAAAATATTGTAGTATTTCTCCATCTTGGTCCAGAAGAGGTTGGAAAACGTAGTCATAGGATAAAAATATTCATCAGGGTTGATTAGGCCTTCTAGTGACTTCCACTGGGTAACACAGAGGATTAGGACAACAAATTTAAAAAAATTGTATTATAACACACAAGATGTTCTAACGAGTAACTTATCATTGTCTTTCATGAGATTAGAAGCCAAAAATTTTGTTTTATTTAATTTCTCATGCATATTGATCATTTGATAGGTAATTTCAATGATCCCTTTTGCTTTTTTCCCTATATTTGTGATAGTCTACTAGATCCACTTGGTGAATAATTTTCAGGTAAAGCACACTGAAATATCATACACCATGTTGAGATGGATCTCATAGATTCCATATTATACTTTTCCTTTATATCTAAATGAAGTTATCGATTCATGGTTTTGTAAGGTAGAATAGATTTTCCAAGATCTTAGATTCTTATTACCGATACCATGGTTACAATTTTGATGAAAATTGTGACATCCTATTAAAATTGACTTCCACCCTCATTATATTTACTGATTAATGTGATAATCACCTTTCATAACTACATAATATTAAGAATCTTGATGATTCTCTCTACATCAGATACTTGAAGAGGCTATTGAAGTGTTATGTCTCATTCTTGTGCTTCTTTAGACTGGTTATGGCTTAACATATTAGCCCTTATGAGATCAGTGAAATATAATGGGTATTGATCATGGTATTTAGCTTTTTAGAGTGAAAACCAATTCCTCTTTATTCCATATGTGCATCTATGGGAGAGATTCAAAGTTGTACACATTCCATTATTCCTGTTATAGATGAGTTTCATAGAATTCTCTTGTTAGAGTAGCACTATGGAGGAATCTATGCATAAATGACAAAATTAAACTTAGATCACATAGTTATCTTGTTATCAAAGGTGTGTAATTTCCTTGTGTTCTTTATTCCCCTTAATATATATCTTTTACTGCTAAAATCCATCCCATACAAAGGTTTTTAATGTTTTGAACTAATTACACATGATTTAATCTTGAATATTAATGCCAATTAGATAAATATGATGTTATGGTTGTCATTATGTGTCTTCAAACATTGAGTCCTTCCAGTTTTATTTTTTCATTTGAGATATCATCTTCTCACTAATCTAATTTTTTTACTGCACATCTTTTCATTTTCACATTAAATATGCTTAGGTAAACATGAAATATTTGAAGTGTATCATCATTAATTATTTTAAATGACCATTTATTGTCCTTTCTCTATACATTGGTTATCAGTGCCTCATTCTTAAAATCAATTGATGATCCTCATATGACCACTACAAGATATATTTATTTCATTTTGGACGTGTTCATATATCGACTTTGAATTTTCAATTCTAGTTCTAATTTCTTAATATATATAAATCAAACTATACAAACACATAAATACATAAAAACAAAATATTAAAATAATAAATTAATCATAAATCCTAAACTACATGGTGATACTTATCACTTTCTCTTACATTTTGACAATAAAAAATGGTGATTATTTGTAGTATGGATTAAACCTACATCTATTTACAAATAATGTTAAAATGATTCCCTAAATATATTTCAAGGAAAAATTTCCTTACTATGAAATATCATGAATTATGTACAGTCTTTTCCATCTAATGTGTAGCTTGATAAAAATATGCTCTAAATCTACTATCATATATTAAGACCACTTGTTATGGACAAAATTATATAGATCATAGGTTTTGATCATGTTACACTTTCTAACTTAACTTTTTAAATTCTTGCATCCATTCTACCCTTTTTTTATTTTCCTCCATTTTGTTTAAATCCATCAACCATGCCTACAACAAATCTCTATCCCCTAGTCTCATGATAATTATAATGCATATAATACGAAATTGGATGATCATGATACTATCAACACGTGTCTATCAGTTACAATAAAATGATCATGATTTATCGTACACTTGTAATTTGTCCCATACACCCATATAATTACAAGAATCTAATCCTCCCAATCATCTCTTTGAATGTTGCATATCTTGGTGAACACATTTCCAATCACATTTTTTTAAGCCTCTAGTTATCCATTTTATTAGGATGATAATTTATGATTATGGTACATTATCATAAAATCTTTCTTGAGATTCATGATGGTTCTATTTAGGAAATATGTACTATTATCGATGATTAATTTGGCTAGACACCCAAATATGGTTATTTTCATACAAGAACTTGGCTATTTCCTTAGCATTGAAAATTAGGTTCATAATAGCTTCCACCCATATAGTAAAATTGGAAATTACAGTGATGCTTAGTACACTTATTAGGTAGATTAATTATCCCTACAAAGTCAATTATCCATTGCTCAAATGGTTTTTGTGATGGCATAGTATTTAATGGCATCTCATATTTTTTATTAGGCTTGCCCATAATTTATTAGATATCATAATGTTTTATGACCCAATGTTCATCATGAAATAGAGTGGGTCATAATAGACTATTTTTGAATATCTTTGTTTTAGTTGATTCTCCTATAAAATGTCTACTTGTTATTCCTTTATGGGCCTCCTTAAGAAGTTGAGGTTACTTATTATCTAAAGCCACTCTACTCATTACATCATAGGGAATATAATTAATACATATAGGCCATATAGTTTCTTGTGATTCCATATTATTTTTATGCATATATGGCATATACTTGGTTTATAGTTAATACATAGCCTAAGACAAAAGAAAAGTGAGTTAAAACCTTTATGTTTGTATCTAAGTCTAAATATAAAAATATATTATTGTAAAGAACTAATTTTCAATGGGTTCAACCAACTTAGATATATAACATTACATGACATTTGATGGAATTATCAAAGATCCAACTGGTGAGAATCGAACACATGAAATGCAAATGCAAAAGTAAATAGAGGCATAAATCTATTGTTGAGAATGAAATCAAACCACATCATAATTATACTAATATTACATTCAAAATTCATTAAAAATAGCTTAAATTAGGGGTAAATTTATAGGTACAAGGCAAGTATAGAGCCAATACATTTGGCAATGTGAACATAGGAAAATTGCTAAATCGATTGTGTGATCCATGTATAATATGCCAATATTAGTGGGTAAATGTCAAGGGTATCTTCAACAACTATTTTGACTAAAATTATTACATGTTTATGTACACCTTAATGACATCATTATTACACCTATGTAACCTCAATATTACACCTAAGCAAGCTCAATACATGTGCAATAATAATACATAATTTTAAATATGAGGAAAATAATATCCTACACTAACACCCCCTTAAGCGTAGCTTAGGTGGGTAAAAAATGGGTCTTGACAACATGGCCTGATGAGGTACCAAAGTATATTTTAACTCTAACAAAGTGGAAGAAAAGGAGAAAACCCATAAGAAAAATCTGCCCCCCCCTCAGAAAAAAAGAAAGAAAAGAAGAAGAGGAATATAAATTTCCCCATGAAGATTATGTTGATGTAACCCATACCCCAAGAAGAACTTGCAAGTAAAGACACTTGATATCAATGAAGGGTTTCATGAATATATCACCTATCAACTTTATAGTTTGAAAAAATCTCAGATCAATGAGTTGTCCACGAATGAGCTCTCAAATGAAGTGCATATGAAGCTTGATGTGTTTGGTATGATAATTTTGACCCATATTAATATAGATTTAAATGGCATTTTGGTTGTCATAAAATATGATTATAGGTTACTTGAACTATATACCAAACTTAGTAATAATCCCCTAAAGATAAAAATCATCAATAGTAGCATTTAAAACCCCTATATATTCAACCTCAATAGATTATAAAGTAATAGCATTTTTCTTCTTTCTAGAACAATTACTTGGTCATGAACCAAGTGAGAAATGATATCTTGAAGCAGAATTATGATGTCGAATATCAGTAGTTCAATCTAAATATATGTTTCTAATCAAGTCAATATCAAGTCTTACTCCATAGTGAATCTCAAAAATATGAATAGCTTGAATGTAGTGGATAATCTATAAGCCTTCTTTCCAATGCATCTCATGCGATGTTTGCATAAACCTAGAGACCATGACTACTACATATGAAATATCATGTCTAGTAAGACTTAGATAAATGAGGATACCAATAATTTATGGATATAAGGTAGCATAAACCAATGGAGAATAACACTCAACCTTATGTTTAAATCTAAAAAGAAAGGGAGTTGAAGCTGGCTTACAAGTAGCCATCTAAAACTGTGAGAGAAAATAAAAATCATACTTGGATTGTGTAATGGTAATCCCTAGGTCAAGATATGAGATCTGAATACCAAGGAAGTAATACAATAAACCCAAGTAAGTCATGGATAATATATCATGCTGTTCAATTTTCATTGATGTAATGGAAGATGACTAACTCTTTGTGATCAATGGGTCATCCATATATAAAACTATAATCAAGAGTGAATCATCCTACTACAGGATGTAGACATTTCGATTAGAATGGCATTAGGGAACCCAAATACGAGAATAAATAAATCCATCTTGGCATACCAAGCCTAAGAGTCTTATTTAAGGCCATATATATATTTCTTAAGTTTATGCACTAAGGAATAATCTTCCACAAATCTTATGGTTGCTCCATATATCTCTCCTCCTCAAGGTCACCGTGAAGAAAGGCACTCTTCACATCCATCTAATGAACATCACAATGATGAGTTGTGGTAATGGAAAAAGTGAGTAAAATAGAATTAATTATTGATACTAAAGAATTTTTTTTAATATACTCTATGCTAGGAAATTATGGATATCCTTTTTCTACCAACCACAATTTGAGCTTACCTATCGATCCATCTATTATAACTTTTTTTTGATAGATCCACCTACATCAAACAAGTTTCATTCCTTTATGAAGGGGTTCTAGATCCCAAGTGTGGTTCCTAATTAATGAACTATACTCTTCATGAATAGTTGTATCCAACTTATAAATTTCATATGTGATATGAAATGATTGTGGATCAGAAGCATAAGCAATAAAAACATGTGGAACGCCATAAAATTGTGAGTGAGTCTTGCTGACATCTGAGTGATTCATGACCCAATCACCTACACTCTATAGAGTATATGTAGTCCAAAGAATACTTGAAGTTGTATAATTAGGAGGAGATTCTTGAACTTCAAAAATGTGACTATGAATGGAATGATGTAAATCCCTATCACTATCTTCATTATCAATTATCTGATCTAGATGATCTGAATCATCTAAATTATCATCATATCATAGTGAGTCAAATGAGGAGGGATAAGTGTCATGTGTGGATTCTGATAGACTATCCTAAAAGCATATATTCCTTTTAATAAACAACTTATGTATGGTAGGAAGAAGAATCTTATATCCCTTAATTATTATTGAATACCCAACATATATGCAAGGCCTACTTTGGTGTTCCATGGTCTTACATTTATTATTTATAATGTGGGAAATATATAGAGATCCAAAGGCCCTAAAGTGCTTAACTTCCAATATTTTGATTTCTCCAAAATTCAAAAGTACTGATTTCTTTCAATGCTTTGTGAGGAACATGATTTTAGATATAACAAGCATAGTTAATGGATTCTACCCAATATTATGGTGAAAGTGATTTTGAGTGTATCATATAATTTGTCATATACTAAAAATATATATTATAATGTTTTCTAACATAATTCTATTAATGACTATATCAAAAAATTTATTGTTTGAAGTTATTCAAAGTGATGACTATGATATTGCCATTGTTGTCTATGTGTAAAACCCTGTTGGATTTCATTGACTATTTCTCAACAAGTACCTTGAATTCATTAAAATGGCCAAAGACCTAAACCTTTTTTTGAATAAAATACACCCAATTATATATATATATATATATATATATATATATATATATATATATATATATATATATATATATATATATATATATATATATATATATATATATATATATATATATATATATATATGAAGGTAAGCATGTATCTATCCCTATTAAATGAAGGCTTTGGAAATCAACCAAAAAATGTCACTATGAATTAGCTCTAAAATTTTAGTTGATCTCCATGATTTGATTTCATCATATTTATCTTCAAGATGTTTACCAAGCATGAAACCTTCATAGAAACTATAATAAAAGTATACATGAGGCAACATTATCACCATATCTTGTTCACTGAGTTATTCCAAAGATGCAATAATTTATAAGGCTAAATCCCTCATGCCATAACTCACTCACGTGATCAGAATGCATGAGTAATGTATTAGAAGGGTAATCAAGAGCAAAATTTTAGGTGTAAAACATTGATTGATAATTTTATTTCTCAACAACCACTATAGCATTAATTTACAATTCCCTAATGACCACATAATCTAGAGTAAACTCAACTCTCTTCCTTGATCCAATATAGGTGATTTGGTAAATATATGAGAGATTAGTTGATAGTGAAGGAATGCATAAGACATATTTGAATGTTCCATCATAAATTTAAATAGATCCCATCCCATAAACTTTAATAAAATTTTCACCGCCTACAATAATAGATAACATAGAACATGGCTCTAAGGATGAGAATAAGTCTTGTAAAGAAGCCATGTGACATGAGGCACCAGAATCATTAACCCTTGTGGATGGCTGAGATGAAACTACAAAAAAGGCCTTGCCCTTACCTTTTCTCTTAGTACTACATTTTGACTTAAAAGACTCCTTTGTTTTTGAGATTGATTTTATTGAATAAAGGATATTGATATTATTTTTTTATCATGAATTATTTTTAGTTCACCAATTTATTTCTTCATACATTTTGTTTTGCCATGCCAATTTATCTTGAAAAAGGCACATGTGGTCCTTTTTTTTTGGGGTTTCCTACCTAAAGACGAGGACTCATATAATATTTTTAACTTGGAATCTATTTTTTAACCCTTTCATTGCTCTTGGTCCTTCTTATTCTATTTATTCTCCTTAGTAATTGAAGTCTTTGGTTTATCATGACTCAATAAAAAATGTGATTTTGAGGACATCAATTTACCCATTTCAATGAGCTTGTCTTGTTCCCTAGTCAATTATTTAGTTAAATTATCTAAGGATTCCATACTCCATGAAGCTCCTAGGGCACCTTTTATAACGTAAAAGGCAGATAAAAAAGTGAGTAGTCAGGACTGAACTTGAAAACAATAGAGATGATCAATTGATCATCTTTTTTCTATATTCCACATTATTTTAATTTTAACCTATCTAATTTTAGTTTGGTGAAAATGTCTTGTATACTGTCAAAATTACCTAGACTCAAACTAATGATCTCATTCTCTAGTTCATGACCCCTCATTATGTCCTTCTTCCTAAATAGTTGTTCAAAAATATTTCAAATTTTATATGGTGATTTAAGAGATTTAATGTGAAAAAGTAAGTCAGGAGAAATAGATAAATAAAAAATACCATATGATTTATCACACCTATTATACCACTTAATTTTATTTGTACCAAGTTCTAATTTAGTTTCCATATTCATGATTATCCTTTATAAAGCTTCAATTCTTAGAAAAAATTTCACTTTAGATTTCTAATGATGATAATTAAATACAGTGAGAAGTAGAACAAAATCATTATCCATGATGCAATGCAATTATAAATTGAATGAGGAACAAATAAAGTAAGGCACAAGTCACCCACTTTAAATTATCATTAAAAACCTCCCAATTACATAAGTTTCACACTTTATGTTTTAGTGTGTATATAATCAGCACTTTATTGAGTATATAATTGGCACTTTATATTTTAGCACATATACAATCAACACTTTAATGCATATACAATTAGCACAAATTTTTTTCACAATAAATCTCATAAAAGCTTAAGCTATGATGTAAGTCCAAAGATAACCATAAGCATGAGTAGAGAGTTAATTCAAGTAACTTAAATTGATGTAACAAGGACAAATGATGTGTATACTACAAATAAGGTACTACATAAAATATCTGCACTCTAATACAATGATCTATAGGTAAAAATTGACATAATAAAATACATAGATATAGTTGATGGTGTTAAAGTCATGATTTGGTGTAGTATTTACCATTTCATAATACATACAACAACAAGATGACTATCTGAGGTTGTTAAATACATAATACAATGTAGTATTTATAATTATACAATAAACACAATAATAAAGTGGTTATCATATAGATGTGTCAAATGTATACATTGAAGGCACAAATGATAATGCACACTCATAATAAATTAGACATTGAACTCAACCAAGAATTCATCCATAAGTAAGCAACATGCGTAATGATTACATAAGTGAGTGTACAAAATAAAAAAAATGGATGTTCTACTCGATCAAAATTGTGTTCATGAGGAGAAAAATAGTGTGAAACTATGGGTCAATTAGGAAAGGAGATGAGAATGTTTATTTTACATGTGAGGGAGTTTGACTGCCTACCAATCCAGATCTCACCCTTAGTATTCATAAAATGGTATGAATATTAATAAATAATAATCAATAAATTGTTATAGTGTTATTTACCACAATAATATTATTTTTTAATTAAAAAATAACTAAAAAAATTTGTACAATTTTTACATCATTAAAATTGTATTTTTCGTATTCTTTTAATAGTATCATAGTTAGGAAAATTATGATAAATTTATAAATTTTTAATTAAACTATGAATTTAAAAATGTTTGAAAAAGGGAAAACCAGGCTACATAAAAACCATAACAATTTATGATTAATTATTTACTATTTTATCAAAATCAGAAAGTGGACAGTCTTTTTTTTAAAAGAATAGATTTAAAAAAGAAACAACTTACAGATCTTGCCTTCTTATCATTAAAAAACAATTTAATCGACTATCCAACCATCTTCAATCGTCCTTCTAGATCTACAAAAGGTTACTTATATAGTCAATAAAGGTAAAATACATGTAAATACTACTGAAGTTTACCAATTAAAGAAGAAAGGATTGTAGATGATACACAGAGATTTATGGGATTCTCTTTTACAATCTTAGTTAGAATACAAACTCAAAAACTAGTCAAAATTTGAGGAAAATAACAACAAAATGGTTTTCATTACCATAAAATAGCTTTGATACCATGATGAAACCATCTAAGATCTAATTGGTGATAATTGAACATATGGAGTATGAATGCGAAAGAAAATAGAAGCAAAACTCTATTGTAGAGAATGAAATCAAACTAGAGCATAATTACGATATTATTGCATTCGTAATAAATTAAAAATAACTTACAAGATAGGTACATTTATAGGTACAAGAGAGACATAGATCCAATACAGTTGGTAATGTGAGCACAAGATAATTGCTTAATGGATTGTGTGTTCCATATTTAATATGTAAATATTGGTGTTTAAATGTCAAGGGTATCCTTAACCACCAATTTGAGTACAATTTTCACATATTCATGTGAACCTTAACGAACTCATTATTACACCTACATGACCTCAATATTAAACCTAAGAAATCTATATACACGTGTATAAATAATATACAATAATAAACAAGAGGAAAATAATATCCTACACTAACAGCATATGGAGGAGCATAAAGCACAATAATAAGTTGTTTGTGGGCACTCATCCACAAACTTTTGATCGTCAATAGACTCAGATGTATTATGTGACTATACACCTAAATTATAACTGTCTAAAAATATATTATGCTTTCATGCCTTATCTATCATTTTTAGATTCCTATTTTTTTTATCTTTTCCTTTCATTAGCATGTCACACTCAACTCAGACAAATCTTCAATCAGTGGACTAGAATGTAGTACATTGTCATCCAATTATATCAAACCTATCTAGTTTATATTTCTCATTCTATGATTGATATTGATCTTATTCAGTCACATATTATTCTATGATTCACTATCAAACCATCAAGATAGTCAATAAAGATCATTGTGCAAGTCATGTTTCTTCATAGTACTTTCCCAAAATAGGAACTTCACATGTGAATCAATTTTCCAAACTTATAATACTTAAATATTGTATATATTAAGCATTTTAATATTTATATTTTTACACTTATATAATCAAGATAATACACATAATGTTTTATCCAAAATGGGGTAAACCATCATCAAACTAAGGTTTTTTTAATACACCTAATTTTAGCATAGGCTTGTAATTTTCTATATTAATAGTTTATTTATGTGTATATGTATAATTTGTTCCTAATCACAAATTATCAATTTAGTTTTTCCATACACATCAATGCCATATCCTTGAAAATTAGCTTTTGGTCATCTAGGGTCAATAATCATGTTACCATTCAATATGTATTATTTATAACCTTTAGATCAGTTATTTATTTTATTTGAGATGCTTCCAAATACTCATTAAATATCCACACCTCCATTTTAGGGGTTCTAGTTAATTGACTATGATCAAATAGGGTCCAACTACTTTAGAAACTATCCAACTAGATCTATACTAGTAGAGTTAGTAGTTAACCTTTCATTTGTTTTCATAGTTTATGCTTGTCTTGATGGAGTTAATTAAATTTATTAATTTCACATGTGAGATTGTTCACTAATAACACACACACACACACACACACACACACACACGCACACACACACACACACACACACACACACACACACACACACACACACACATGTTATGAAATACATATATCGCAGGGAGATCACACATCATCAAAATTGTTAAGTTTATGTTCACTTTGTGTTGTAATTTATCTTTATTTATCGAAGTCTTATAGGTACATAGTTGTAACAATAGAAGGCCTAGTGAAACAACATGTAGAATAAAATAATTTTTAGAATCTCATAGACAATGATAAGGTTCATAATCTTCATATACACTAGATTTGATCTGAAATTCTACACATAGATAATTTGAAAAGTTACCTAATGTAATATTTCAATAAGTTTAACAAAATGAATCACCATCGCCATCATCATCATTCAATAATAAATTGCTTACATATTTATGTATATTATATCCCACAAACAAAGAGTTGTACCATATCAAAAGACTACTAAAAACTATAATACAATATCTATCTAAGGTGATTTGTTATCACAACTCACATGCGCTCGTATCTCAAAATGTATTTTCACACACATTTTAATCCATTATCTCCCACACAAATATATCTCACCCACCTAACTAATGTGAGTACTAATAATATTTTTATAATATTACCCTTGCCCACCCATGCTCTACTCCCCTTGATATGAATATTGGAACATGTGACTACATGGTTAAATAAAGGTAGAGAAGGAACCCATTGAACTCTGATTAACCACTGATAGAAGGGAACACATTATCCTAGTCCAGTTGTGGTAATTAACAAACTAAATAGGAAATCATATATCTATTCATCCTCCATTCTATGTAGACAAGAACATTATTGCATAATTTATTAAAAGAACTATGAAAATATGAACTATTACACCCACACACATTTATTAACACTTACTCAGTGTTTGGCTTCTCACTAAAACTTAAAAAAAAAAAAAAAGTATTTGAAAACTTAGTTAACATTTTTAAATTGAGAAGTATTCTATAATGATATCCAAAACTAATGGTAGGTGGTGATGGAATGAATATGTTCACTTTTAATTCAATCTTAAATTTCATATCCATTTAACCATTACATAAAAAAATCCCATTTAAAAAAATATAACTAATATTATTATATGATAATAATATCTAATCTACTATTATCTTTATTTACTTTATTAATTAATTAATACATTTATACTATACACCCACTTATTTTAATTATATTTGAATTCATAAAAAAAATTGTTATCTCCAGCTCACAACCTAAGTAATCTATTTGTCATTTTAATCTCGTTAAATGTTCTGCGTGAATTTTATTTAGCTCTATATGATGCATGTTTTTCGCATTCCTAAAACTTTAAGAACTTCCTATATTTTCATGTGTATGTGGTAGATAGGAATCTTAATACAAATAAGTTAAATAATGCGAATGAAGTGTGCTACATAAAACATAAATAACTTCGACAAGCCTTGGCTCAAGCATTGTCGTCAGACACCTTTAGCTCAAATATTTCTACAATTCGCCAACCACAAGTAAATTCAGTTACTGTAAAGTTGGATGATGGAAGGCATATTTTGCCAAAGGTAGCTAGCTAAAGATTTCAATTTAAAATTAGATATAATGTTTTAGCAGATGTTTGGAGGAATATTACTTAACAAAACTAAATTTTAGTTAGTTATAGCGATGGTGTTAATTTGGTAGTAACCAAGTGGTTGGGTTCAGTGCCCAAAATATGGTAGGATACTCCACGTTTTTAAGATACTCGACATTTTCGGAAGGCCACCTTTTTGACTTAGAATACAGTCAAATTTGGGGAAACAGAATTAGGGCAGGTTTTGATGCTTGCAATGAAAATGATGCCTTTTGGTTCTTGACTCCGAAGATGAATACAAGAGGCATTTTAAAGTAAACTTAATATATTTAACATTTTCGCTATTTTTAAAAAAAAAAAACTGAAATTAAATTTTTGTGTTTGTAAAGTTTTTATTTAATTTTTATAAATTTTGAACAAATTTTTTTTAATTAAAATGAATTATTTCTTATTTTATTGTCTGTACAACAATTTTTTTATATTCTTCCGTAATATAAATTAAAAAAGATTTAAAACAATTTTCTTAACATAAATACGTATACATACAATTATAGATTTCTTTAATTACAAGATCAATGTACATACACTTCCGGTAAATTATACAAATTAATTAAGTTGTTTTACTATTTCGAGTAACATGGATTACAAGTCTTTCGATTTGCGCTCCTCCAAGTGTGATATTGCCTATGCTATCTCCAGATTTGTCTGGAACATTTAAAATTGTCCCAAAATTGGAAAGGTGACGGTTGGCAATCATTCCTCTCCCTTTGCAAATTAGATGATAGGTATTAGCGGGTGAAAGAAATGATTAAAACGGCAGAAACACGGACCCTTATTTGCCGCATTATGGATTAGGAGTCTTTCTTCCCACAAAATATTCTGCTATACAATTTAATGACAATCCTTTACCTTCATGTATAGTATATGATTATCTTTTTTTATCACTGTATCTGCTAATTTTGGGTGCAATACGGATCATCAGTTGGAATGTAAACGAATTTTACGACACACTTAAAGATGCCGCACATCAATATAATTTATCCTCCAATTATTTGTCCAACTTTCTTCGATTCGACATTCTCTATTTTTAGGTATGTTCGTCCCGCATGAAGGTTCGAATCTCACAGGTTGCCATTCCGAACAAGCTTATTATTAATATACACTTTAAGAGAGCATGCCATGATGTTTATGAATGGGTGAAAGACGGCGAATCTTTGAAATAATAAAGAATAAACTAATATGTCATTGTAACCCCGTTGCTGGATCTTCCAATGTCCACTTTAATGTTGTATGATAAAAATACTCTGCTCTCCAATTTAATATTAAGCTTTCACCTTCGTGTATGATGATCTTTTTTATTAAAATTATTTTTCTCTCCAATTTAATGATAAGCTTTTCTGTACGATTATATTTTTTATAAAATTAAAATTCAACATTTAAATGTTTTTGGTAATATAATAATATTTTAATTTTAAATTGATAAATAATAAATTTGTAAATACCTTTAATTTTATTAATAAATTTTTACAATACATCATATTATATAATAAGAGTTTTTATATATCTAATTACTTGTTATTATTAAATTTTATTATTTATTTATTTTTAGATTTAGGTATGTTTTTTAATCAAAGCAATCTTATTTATTGAATTAGAAAATTAAATTTTTTATATGAATATTTTCAAGTATTAATATTTTTCTAATTTTTTTCTATAATAATTATTCTCAGTTTAATTTTATTTGAAATATTTTTCAATTGTATTTTTTCCAAGCTGCATACTACATTAATAGCCATGACTTATTCTAAATATTTCCCTTATTCTTTTTGAAAATATTTTAGAACTATATACATTGTGTCTTTCACATTTTATTTTCTCATAAAATATTGAATTATTTAAAAGAAATATTTAAAAAAATCAAAAACTTTAATAATAAATATATATTATATCAAGCACATTAAAATGTCTTGTGACAAATATCCTTATATTCTTAGAACTTACCAATATTATAATATTTATATTAAAAAATTATATATAAATTCAACTATAAACTATTATCAATATAATGACAGAGACTATGCCAATGTAGCTAATATTATAGTACAATAGTTCATAAAATTAAATGTAATTGTGGGACAATATGACTTTTAAAATTACATTATTATATAAAAGTGAATATTTTCTTATTATAAAAAGTTATATCATTTTCAACTAAAATGTACCATCACTTAAGTATTTTTTAAGTAATTTTTAAAATTAATTATATTATTTCTATTTAAATTGAACATGTAAATTACCCTAATTTGCATGTTTCTCATAAGCATATTTTGCTATTTTAAATATTATTTTCTAACTATAAGTTGTATGATGTCATTAAACAATCACAAATAATCAAATTAAGAGAATCAATAAAGAATTGGCCCTTGCCACACATCATTGCTTCTTTTTAATTTACCCCATAATCACTTTGTCCACTTCCCTATTATAATATTGGTAATAGCATTGAACATCATGAATTCACAATAATACTTTTGCTAAACACAGAGACAAGCCACTCCAAAGATTTAAATAATATGCTAATTTTATAATTTCTAATATGTAACCTTTCTCCTACTAACCTAAAAATTTAATTTCTAAATATCTCAAATTAACTCAACACAAGATACATTACATTTTTAAATACAATTAATGCATTAAAGGCAAGGACTAGCCACTACGCAACCCTTATTTTTCTTTTGTATAATTTTATAAGATTATATCATTAAGATTATCCATGACATTGAATTTTATTTTTATTTATTTTATTTAATATTGAGTCTCATATATATATATAATTTATATTTTAATGTTTTTAAATATTTCAAAAGAATAAATTTTGATTCTATATAAGATATCAAAGTTATATTAAATACTATGAAAAATAAATGGTTTTTTAGAAATGTGAATTATGTTGTAGCAGCATTAGGTGAAAAAAGTTGTTTTATACTTAATAATCGAAAAAAAATGGTGGTGTGTTTAATACAATAAAATAATATTTTGAACTTGTAATGTGAATTTTTGAGTACACAAAACTATTAAAGGATATATGTATTTAATTTAGTGGTTTCATCTCTTACAATAATTTATATGGGTCAATATTGAATAACAAAATATTTTAGACTCATTTAAACAAGAGGTGTGATATAATAAAATTTTAAAAATTAATTCTTAGATGCAACTATATGTATTAGATGAAATATATAATAAACATAATATGAACTAAAATATAAAATTGAATTAAAAACTAAAAATTTAAATATCATATTTCTTAAACTTTATGTGTGTGTATAAAATTAATAACTAATTTTAGATAAATTTTATGTAAAAAATACTAAGAGATATCACTCTTAAGATATCCCATTCTATTTATTTAACAAATAAAAAATTATATAAATAACTTGAAAATGATATCAATTTATTTAGAGTCTATATTCTTTGAAAGGTAAAATTTAAGTAAATCGTAATATATATATATATATATATATATATATATATATATATATATATATATATATATATATATATATATATATAATTTTTGAGTACACGAAACTATTAGAGGATATATGTATCTAATTTAGTGTTTTCATCTCTTACAGTAATTTATATGGGTCAATATTGAATAACAAAATATTTTAGACTCATTTAAACTAGAGGTATGATATAATAAAAATTTAAAAATTAATTATTCACTGAGTAAAGTTTATTAAAGATTAATTTAGAATGAACTAACTTTCTAAGGCGACTCTCAATCTTCATGGCTATTGCTATAGATGATAGAGAAAAATTGTATGTATAATTATTAGATGCAACTATATGTACTAGATAAAATACATATACTAAACATAATATGAACTAAAATATAAAATAGAATTAAAAAATGAAAATTTAAATAACATATTACTTAATCTTTATGTGTGTGTGTAAAATTAATAACTAACTAGCACATATATTTTAGATAAATCTTATGTAAAAAATACTAAGAGATATCATTCCTAAGATATCCCATTCTATTTATTTAACAAATAAAAAATTATATAAATAACTCGAGAATGATATCAATTTGTTTAAGAGTCTATATTATATGAAAGGTAAAATTTAGATAGATCGTAAAAAGCTACGAAGGTATATATATATATATATATATATATATATATATATATATATATATATATATATATATATATATATATTCCTCCTTCTATTATGAATTACATTAATATTTTAATAGAAATGTTAGAAAGATAACCATCATTAGTAAAATTTATTATATAATATTTCAGTTCAAAAATTCAATGGATAGGGGAAAAAATCTTTCTCCCCTTATATTACATCAAAAATAATAGTTATCTTATTTATTTCTTTGCATATATACCATAGATCTCCTAAAAGCACATAACTTTGCATTCAATCATTCGGTAAATCTTAAAAAACAAAATAACTATTTTTAGATGTCTATATAATTTTGTAAGTATCTATTTTTAGCTTCTACTCTTGAACGTTACCACCTAATCACAAACAATACATATGATCACTATTTCCACTGAAAATATTTCTTGACATCAATTGATTTGACACAATTTACCATTATTACACTATAAAACCCCTTCATTAATTGTGAATTGGAGGTTGCTATTTGACCTCTTACCTTGAGTAGGTTCTATGTATTAAGCCAAATAATTTTCTAATGAATATCATTCATTAGATAAATCTTTCATAATATAAACAAACATATTAATTAATTATTAAATTTATTTGATATTACAATTACTACAAGCAAAGAAATATATACATACATACATACATACAATTCAATATTTTAAAATAATAACCACCAATAGTTTAAAAACATAAATTATATTAACAATATGTACTAACTTACCCACAACCCAAAAAATAAAAATAAAATAAAAAAATAAAAAAAATAAAAATAAAAATAAATCATCTCTATAAACTAGAGTTTGAGACTATACAACAAACCCTAAAAATATTATATACAACCATAAAAACATGAGACACTCGACTCACAAACCTAAAACATCCACAAACTAACCATACAGCACTAAAACCCGATTATGATAGTGCGTGAGTACATGGCATACAATGGACGAGACTTACATGAAGGAATCTCTACGCATGTAGCACACGTGAATGGCGAAGTCACTAGCGGAGCAGGTATGCACATCACATGAAGAGAAATCATTATTGGATGGTACAAGGGTCTTCGTTTTAATTAAATTCTCCTAAGCATTCAGATGGCCACGCTTCTCATCATAATTTATCCTCAACTTCACCACTTTGACGCCCTCAAGTATCGAATTGTTGAGTCCGATATGCACATTGATATTGCATAGTAAGGGTGAGAACGAAAGGGAACAACTACTTGACATGAGAATAGTACAGCACATAGTACAGCCGATCGAGCAATCACAGATAAACAATAATATGCAAACGTGATATCAATTCATGTAATATATTTGATACAGCTTTGAGTGTAGTATGCATGAAGATATATGATATACACAAACAATAGATTGAATCTTCCAACTGGATATAATATCATCCAAATGGGATGGTTGTTCTAACTGGTGTCACTTCACGATCCACACAACAAAAGACACGAACAGAAATATCTTTATGCGTTTATTATTATTACCATATGAACTCTACACACAACGATTGGTTGCATAATAAAATTATATATACACACACGAAGATTATCTCCTACAAAGAGAGAGTCATGCCATATTAATAGGTTTCTACAAACTCTGATACAATCTTAGAATATTTATTAAGATAAGTTGTTTTTACAACTCACTCACACTCATATTTTACAATATATTTATCTTCATATTAATATACTTCATTTATTTAACTAATATGAATATTAATATTGTATTTGCAACATATAAGAACATATATTTGAATGATGCAAACCATTCATAATTATACACTACTTCTATGCTGTTTCAGCGTATCTTGAATTAAATTATGGTTTGGATAAAGGATATATAGTTTTGATTTTTTATCATAATATTAACAAGGGGCATGAAGTGCCAAGTCCCTGTGGGGCAATTTGCAGAGTAGTTTGCTAATTTTGTAAATCTATTGAACCAAAACATCACTTTTGCTAGCATGGTGGCACACAAGATGTATAATAAGCCTTCGAAATAGTAATCTACAAGTTTGAAGAAGAGATAAAAGAAAGTGAAATATCAAATGCAAGATCTATGACAATCTACATAATGAGATGCAAATCCTGTTCAAATAATGAAGTTTTAATTAGAGAGGTAATGCGTAAATGCCTTTAACACATGATAATACAATTTATCAGAAGCAACAATAGAAAACAAAAACTCATGACGAAAACCATCAGCCATAATACCGTTACCTCCTCCAGACATGTCTTTTCCAAGGAGTAAGTTTGAAAACCTTTCTTTCATCATTTCCATCTCATTCAAGCCCAAAATTTATCCGTTAATTAGAAACTAACCATCTGTGGACATTTGGTAAAATATTTTACACCAAGCAATGAAGGATTAATTCAAAATAAAACTGAAACACATTTAAGTAGTGTAAATTTTTTGTATGGGAAATTTGTATGACAAGAGAAGCTGCTTTTGAATTACATTTAAGTGTTTAAATTATAACCTGAAATCAAATAGAAACAATAAATAGACTAGACCGAAATAGACATATATTCTAGGTTTCTCTAAAATTTCATTCAAAGTAGATATTATATAAAATAAGCACGCATAAACCAATTTCCACCATATTCTAAGAGCTTAGGGTACAATTTTATATCATTTAGATTTTGGCGACTTATTATCATAAGTCACAACGCTACAAGTTAAAAGGGTAAGAATTACACTCTCAATCTAAAGATAATCACTTAAAAATGAATGGCCCAGCTTTATTGGAAGTCACCATTAACCTAAAGGTGCGGTGATTATAGCAATCTTTCAGAAAGTGCAACAATGATAAAAAATATAACTCAAGTCAAACACAATATTGTCAGATTAGTATAGATGTAGAAAGATATGCATTTCATGAGGCAATCATGTTATTTTTATATCATTTTAAAACTTATATACTGTTACAATTTCAATCTTGAAGCTGGATATACAGCTTTTGGAAATCACTTTTTAGATTTACTTTCAATAATATGAAAAACTGAGGGTAAAAATGGAGACCAAAGGAACCTTACACAAAATTGATGGTACTTCAAATGGTGATAATTCTTTAACGTTTTTATTTTTGTCAATGATCTGGACTTTCATTGCCGTAGCGGGCTTCTTCCCCTTGACACAAAAAAGGTTTTGGGTTTTGGCCGCCAAAGGCGACCACAAACATGGCAGGGAGAATTTGTCAGGCAAATAAGTCACATGATCACTAACCTTGCCATATGTCCACCAACTATATTTAAATCCACGGAAATCTAGTTTCTCAAAGACCATCATCTGATAATGAAATGCAATGGTGTTGAGTTATAAATAAGAATGGACCTGACAAGGCAATAAATCTTCAGAGCTGGTAACTAATCCATTTTCATAATGCATATCAACAACCTGCATACCCAAACATAAAATCATAGAATTAGTGAGAATACAGAACTAGGCATCAGTTATTTAAATGAGTCTAAATGAAAGAAACCCCAACAATTAAATAAATGGAAATACATTTTCATTTAAATAAATAAAAGTGTATCATTCAAAATTATTTTAAGTAGAAAAATTTGAGGGAGAAAATGGAGATAAAAAAGAGAGGTAATATTGAAAATAGAAGAGGGAGGGAAAAACAAGGGAGTGGATATCTAGATTCTGAACAAGAAAATGGTGATGAAAAAATAGACAGAAATTTTGTGTGATGTGTCAGTGAATCATAATCAGAAAAAATGGCAATGGTAAAATGATGGAAAGTATATGTCTAAACGATGGAATAGCAGTCGTGAAATGGAAAGATCAATTCATTGTACCTTCTCTATATGAAACTGACATTGTGACCCTGTCACAATGCAATACTCTTCCCCAAATAGTGCTAATTTTGATAGATAACGGTAGCATAAAATTTACCTATAAGGCGATTCTGACTCTGTAAATTTACCTAAGTATATTGATTCTGATAAATGTGTCTCTCTAAATTATAGAGGGACCTAGAAAGAGGACATGTTTTATATTTGTAATGTCAATAAATAAAGTTTGAGACCAATATGAATGCCGATGCAAACAAAAATAAAATAACAACACTCATAGTAATAATTGAATTGTTGTTACATAAGATTCGAAGTCCACAGGCTTCAAGATCCCAACCACCAACAAGGTTTTGTCTAAAAAAATTGAGTAACATATTATTTCTTGGACACAAAAGTGCAAGAAATTGTAATACCAAGAAGGGATTAGAAATGCATCAAAATTACCGAGATCCTAAAATTGGAGTGTAAACTATTTGTTGAAAGATTTAAGAAAGAAAATATTTTGTAGGCCTACACTTGGTTATGCTTTTCTCAGTTGTATCTTTATTTAGAAAAAATAAATAAAATTATAGTTTTTAATAATGTTTATATAATAATAGCTTTCCGTCGACTCACCAGTAATTTATTCATCCGTATTGGTGCTGAATTTTCAAAATCAAAACTGAAAAAAATGACAATAAAAACCAAAAACAAAGTCTATCTTTATATGTCACCATGTAGTGCCTTGAATATCCCACCATGTGATCGATTGGTAACATTAAACTTAAAAATCAGATTCAATGCATCAAATGATACAAATTCAACTAGAACATGTGCATGAGCATATTTGAATCGTCCGGTTCTTCCAACCACTACCAACTCCCTTTTAGGCAAGGGAGTTCTAACTAAGACATGGATCTCAAGTCTGCCACCATTCTCAAGGATTATATAATGGATTGAACCCATAGAAAAATAGAGAAAATAAATATAATAATAAACTTTGTATTAATCTTCTGCCAAAAAATAATATAACTTTTGAATCCTCTTATGCCAGTTTTTAACAAGGCATAAGCTGCTCTCTTATGCTTTTATTTGCTGAATATAGATTAGTAGAGATTTGTTGTTCGCTGATTTATTTTCTTTCATATATCAATACTAAAAATAGATTATTTTCTCCATTTGTCATTTACAAAACAGAATAGTTGAAAAATATATCTTCGAAGTCTCTTGACACAACTAAAATGAGAGAGAGAAAAGGAATTTAATGAGTTAGATGATTGAAGCATGTTAGCATGTGAACAACAAGGAATTAAAAGATTTTTAATCCAAATCATAAAGGATAGGCTGAGTTAGAAGTGACATGGTAGGGGAGACTAAATGGAGTTGAGTTGTAGGTCTACATCTCCCAGCAGTCCCCCTCAACCTTCACTGCCATGTATATTACTTATCCTTGTGCTTTCTCAGAGATGCTTAAACATGTTCTTTGAAAGTAGCTTTGTAAATCTGCCTGCATGTTTTTCTTCATACTTGAAAAACTCAATATGTATATCACCATTATTCAAAAATTTCAAGAATGAAGTGATATATAGTAGCAATATGTTTATTTTGTTTTTGAAACTCATGATTTTTAGATAATGAAATCTTTAAATTGTTATCACAATATATCTTTGTAGATTCTTCTTGAGTATGCATCGAATCTAAAAGTACTCTTCTCATCCAAACTATATGGCAAGCTACTGATGTGGTTGTAACATATTCCACTTTAGCTAATGAAAGTGTCACAATTTGTTGCTTCTCCAATGCCCAAGAGATAACACCCGATCCAAGAAGAAAAATATATCCTAAATTATTTTTTTCTATCATCCATGCTACCTCCTCAATCACTATCCATATAACCAATCAACTTGAATTCATTTGATGGTGTATACATGATTCCAAATCCCTTTGTTCTAGCTATGTATCTCATTATTCTTTTCTTGTCTTTCCAATGAGAATCTTGTGTCTTATCTATGAATCTTCAGATAAAAATAACCCCATAGATAATGTTTGGTATTATGGTAGTTAGATACATGAGGCTACCGACTAATCTTTTATGTAAAGTTGCATCAACACTCGAACTTTTATCCTACTTGCTTTTTAAAACCCATTGCAATTGTTGTAGGAGCTGAATTAATATTCAACATCTTCAACATTTTTAACAAATCATTAACATATTTTGATTGACATATGAAAATGTCTTGATCAGATTGACTTACTTATATGCCAAGAAAATATCTCATAAGCCATAAATCCATCATATAAAATTAAGTTTTGATGTCTACTTAAATGATTTAATTGACAAGTTTTCGGTGAAAATCAAGTCATCCACATACAATCATACTATCAAGATTTAGCCTTCATCATTCACTTTGACATATAAATTTGGTTCATTTCCACATTTTATAAAGCCATTTTTCACAAAATAAGAAATTATTCTACTTTACCAAGCTCTAGGAGCTTGTTTTAATACATATAAGTCATTTTTTAACGTGTAGACCTTGTGCTCTTCCCATAGAGCTTCATAACCAAGTGGATATTTTACATAAACTTCCTCTTATAAAAATCTATTCAATAATGTTTATTTTATATCCATTTCATAAACCTTCAAACTTTTTCTTGGCTACAATATATAACACCATTCTGACAGTGTCTAATCTTACTACAGGTGCAAGTGTTTCATTGTAATCTATGCTTGGCTATTGTGTGAAACCCTTAGCTATTAGTCTTGATTTTTGTTTCTCAACTTTTGTATCTACATTAAACTTTGTTTTGTATACCCATTTTAATCCAGTCAGATCATTTCTTTTAGGAATTTCTACAAGATCCCAAGTTTGATTCTTTTCAATTGATTGATTTTTTTCATCCATAGTTGCAATCTAATTATTATCTTCAATTGCATCTTGAAATTAAATTGGATGAACTTGTGTTAAGAATTCAAAATCAGAACATAAATGTATATTTTCACCTTCTTGTGACTCATCATAAACCTCCTTTAGACTACAGGTCTTCTTTGAAGTGTTTATTGACAATGATCTCAATGATGCATGTGTTGGATTAGATGATTCACTAATGTTATTACTAGTTGGAGTAGGTGGATTTGGAGTGGTAGATGCTTTAGAAGGTGTTGTAGGAACATTTTCTTTTGTAGTAGGATTCACACATTTAATTTCATTGTCATCATTCTCATGTGAAACATTGGTTATAATTAAAGTCGTTATGTCAATTATTCCATCCCATGCTTCTTCTTCAACAAATTCTACATCATGGCTGATTATTACCTTTTTTATAATCAGATAATATGAATTTTATGCTTTGGATTGTTCACTATATCCCAAAAAATGCACCTTTCACTTCTATCATCCAATTTTTTCTCAATTCTTCATGTATCAAAGAGTATGGTACACATCCAAATATTGTCAAATGTGAAACACTATGTTTCATTTTGTTCCAAACTTATGATATCTTATTTATTTCTAATTTTGTTAGACAACTATTAAAAATGTATACTACACATGTAACTACTTTAGCCCAATATTCATTTGGTAGATGCTTATATTTTGTCATGTTTCATGTCATTTCCATAATTGTCCTATTCTTTCTTTTTGCTACCTCATTTTGTTGAGGTGTATATCTTGTTGTGAATTATTTTCTTATTCCATTTTACATATAAAAAAATAGAAAATCATTTCATATATATCGACCATCTCAATCGATTCTCAATATTTTGATAAAATATCCAATTTATTTTTTAACTTTTGCATTAAACACTTGAAAAACAACAAACACATTTGATTTGTATTATAAGAAATACACCCAAGTTTTGAGGCTGAAATCATGAGTGAATGTAAAAAAACATATATTTTCACTTATGGATGGTGTTTGCATTGGTCCACAAAGGTCTAAATAAACTATTTCAAGTGCATGCCTTGCCCTATAAAATTTCCAAGATAGAAATTTTTGTCTATGTTGATTTTCTAGTATGAAACTCTTGCATGTTGTTTTAAGTGGGTTTATTGGTGTCAATCCATATACCATTCTCTTTCTATACAACCACTACAAAAATTTAATGTTTAAATGTCTAAATATTAAATGCCATAACCAAGATTGATCCTTTCATGAAATTCTAAATACTGGTTCAATAATTATTTACAATAC
>JARHVA010005492.1:375000-412500 GCA_037957365.1 Torreya grandis
TTGGATTTTTTCTTAAGAAAATAAATACATGTGTGGCATGAAAAATTATCCAAGATGGTAAAAAAATAAAGATTCTTATGCAAATATTCCTCTTACATAGCACCACGAATGTGAGTATACACAAGATCTAGAGGAGATTTTACCCTCCAAGATTTGTGTAACAAAAAATGATCTCAATTTTGATTGCCAAGTGCACATCATGAAAAAACTTCTCCTTTTGATTGAATTGTCAGAAGTCCTCTCACCATATTCTTGAGAAGTAAATTTAATCCTTGAAAATTCAAATGACCATAACATTGATGCCATAATAATGAATCATCTATGGTTACTTTGAAGGAATTCATAGTATTAGAATGCAATGTGAGAGGAAATAACATGTTCTCTATCATAGTAACCCTTGTTACAAGATGATAAATAGCTAATTTATCAAATATTTTACAAAATTTGTCTTCAAATACAATTTTATAATTCTTTCTACAAGTTCACCTATACCTAAAAGGTTATACTATAATTTGGTAACATCCAAGTATCATGAATATAAGTAGTTTCTACTTTCTTAATTTTTATATGAAGGGTACCTTTTCCCATCACTTCATCCTCTTTATCATCAACATATTTTACTTGTCTTTTTACAGAGGCATCTAATTTGACAAAGATATTAGATTTACCTATCATATGATTAGAGTAGCCACTATCCAAGAACCAAACATATTTTTTATTTTATTTCACCAAATTACATGTGAACAATGTGGATTTCTTGGGATATTAAAAATACCCTTGAGTATAGTTGGATCTTGACTTGTTCATGTCATATTTTTTCTTTCTGCACTTAGATTCGTAATGTTCATAATATTTACACTAGATGCTTCTCTTATCCGAAAAACTTTAGCCTCTTCCTCTTCCTCTATTATTCCTTCTTACTCTTCTTATACCATGTACTCTACTATTATAAGGTTCCCCTTGAGATTTATTTGTTTGATAAAAAGTAATTATTCACTTGTCTTCAATCTTTATTGTAGACTAGAAATCTTGAATTAAACTATCTATAGAATGTTGCATATGCTCCTCATGAGATTGTAAACAACTAACCAACTCTAACACTTTGAAGGTGGTGAGATTTTTCATTTCTTCAATGGCTATCACCACTAGATCAAATTTAGGAAGAAGATATCTCAATATCTTCTCTACAATTTTGTGTTCTGTAATTGCTTCCCCTTCTATTCTAAGTTGATTCACAACACCTTGAGTCCTAGTAATAAAATCATGTATAAACTCAACATATTTCATTCTTAAATTTTCAAATTTTCTTTTTAAGGTTTTAAGTCTTACCAATCTAACTTTTTCAAAACCTTGGTATGCTATTTATAAATCCTCCCATACATTTGTTTATTTTATCATACCATCAATACTGATAAAAAATGAAATATCCAATGTGGATTGCATAGCAAATAATGCTCAATTGTATTTCATTCTATCTTCTTTCAACTAAGTTTGTTGGTTTGCTATCAAAGCATATAGATCATTCTAATATATAGGTTCTGTGTATCCCACTTCCATTAATTCTGAAAGATCTTGGGATAATAGTAGGGTATTCATCTTAATAATCCAATAATAATAGTTGTCTCTTGTAAACAATAAAAGATGGAATAGAAAATTGTTACTATTTTCCTTTTTGGAGATAACTGATAAGTTGAAATTGATACCTACACAGTTAAAATTCTACAACCTGACTTTGATACCAATTGAACCAAAATAAAAGAAGCTCTAATACTATGTTGAGAGTTGTTTAAAAAAAATATTGATGAAATTAAAAAATAGCTACTCAAGAAAATAATATATGAACTCAGAAAAATATTTACTCAAAAGAAAAGACATGATTATATTTTATGTAATGAAGCATTTCTCATCATCCTCATATATAACAAAATAATGCTAAGTTTAACAAATAGTTAAAAATTAAATAGTTAAAAAATATTCTACCTAAGTTGTATTTAACAATAGTTTAAAAATAAAAACATCATGCATTCATCATATGAACTATAGCCTAAAAAATAAATTAAAAATTAGACTAGATTAAAACTAAATTATTACCTAGTAATCAATGAGTTGCAGTTGACTCTTTCAATCATTGTCTCCTTCAATAATAAGAGTTAGATCTTTTACAATTAATTTCCCTTAGAAATTCATCTATTTTTCTTATCTGCTTACTAAAAGGAACATTACACCTATTGATTTCTCAATCAAATCAAATAATAGTTGGATCAGATAAGGGAACAACATTAAACTAAAATAAAACAAGAAAGCTGGAAACCACACAGTGAAATCTAACTACCAAACTTCTTATGAACAAGATAAAAATATTTTACACTTCATTGATGGTAAAATAAAAAATGTAGTGATGTCAAATTTTGGAAGAGATGCATCACAAGAGAGCTTATGAAGTAGACAACATAAATAGAAGCATAAAAAACAAGATTAATATGAAATTGAACACATATAAAAATAATTTTGTAAATGTATAAATATTTTTACATGGATTCCACAGACTAATTAGACATTGAAGGCACAGGGAAGAAAATATTAGTACTCATAGTAGTAGAGAAGGAGGAATATGGAAAGGTTGAGTGATAAGTGCATCCATTTCATGCTGGCCTCACTTGAAAAACACTCCCTCCATCTGCATCAAAACCCTATGGGAGATGATACTTGAACTCAAGCCCTGTAGGAAGATGTAATGTCAAATGGAAAAGCATGGTCATGGTGAATAATTAGTCAATCGATTATTACAGTATAGATTGTAAACATAATTAAAGAGGCTTCAATAAATTGCACCAATATATAGATGCATACACATACAGAAGGCTAGCTCACAACCACCTATCTTGCAAAAATATTTAATTACTTGTCATTATTAAATGCTTGATAGACTCTCAACTCATGTGAAAAAGCTTATAACATATAATTTTTTAAACAATGTAAATATTTAAAATAATATTTCTTATTTTTTTTTGTTAAATATCTTCCTATTTCTTTTTTAAAATATATTTTGACACATAAATCACTATCTTTTGATTGGCTAAAGGAACAAAGAGTAATTCAAGGTTAATATCATTTGATTCATATGATTTCTGCCCCATGGATTAATAATCTAACATATATTTAATATATGCAAGAGCTACAAATGGTATATCTAAAAATGTTTAATTTTTAATCATCTACAAATATAGCACTAAAATATGACTATAATATTGTATTAAAATAATTTAATAGTAATTTGACTATTATCAAACTACATTGATAATGGCCATTTTATGACATCATCATATTTATGTTATTTTTAACTTTACGTTTTCACTTCCCATGAACCATTTTCCCATCATTTTGAATCATTCAAGTAAAAATTAATATATTCTTCTAAAACGCTTTTGTCCAATTTTAAGTCTTTTGATTTCCTTTTCCTTTTTTTCACATTTTAAATTTTTATTGGTTATATTTTTACTATATTTATATTATATTTTTCTTATAACATTGGTTTAGTATATTAATGTAGTTTCCTTACCATTAATACACTTTCATCAAAATAATAGGCATATTCACTTTTTCTGAGATGGGCTCATATCCTTTTTCAACTGTTTTTTCTAAAAAATTTATTAGGAAAAATTATACTTAATGTAGTTTGAATATATTATATGTACAATAAAATCAAATTTAATGTATGTTTTATTTTAGATATTTTTTTGTCCATAGAAAGAATGGCTTTTACCATTTATCTATATATATTTTTTGGGTTATATATAATGGTGAAATCATAGAACCATGACAAACTTTTATAATAAAAGAAAAAATTACAAGCCATATATTTGAAGTTTTAGATATAAGAAAAAAAATTACGTTTTTATACTCTAAAATAATAGGAATAATATATATTTTGAATTTTTATTTTAAAATATTATTTGCTTGTCATCTTAATGTGTATCATAGTTCCATATTTTTATCTATTAATATTTAATTATACTTAATTAGATATGTGCAAATAAAGAACATCTCTTTAGAGGTAGAGTATTTAAAGTCCATTTTAACCCATTGAAGAAATGCCCTATGCATTATTATTTAGGTTCCATTAGAGTCTTCCCATATGTGGTGTCCCTCTTAGGGACTTGAATTTGAGGCTTGTGGAAAACCATTGTAGGATTAGGTAGTGAAGTTTCCCTTTGCATTTTTAACATTATTTACCTAACCATATCAATGGAGGTGGTGTTGGGTTTGGTCATTCATTATTTAATATTGATGAGATAATAGTTAAATAATAAATAAATTTTATTCAAATAATTATTGTATTTATATATCTAAACAAAAACAATTAGAATAAAAAGAAAAAAATAACCAATAATTATTTATATGAATCAATATTAGACAGAATAGATTTTTTTGTTGGTGTTGGTTGGGATGACAAGTAAGATAATCCTTCACACATAGCAGCTGCTTTGGTTGCCTTAATTATATAATAACCATAGTATATTTTTTTGAACCGGACACAATAAATCCTCTTATTATTTTTGATTGAGCTGACAAGTAAGATAATTCTTCACATATACCAGCTGCTTTGATTGCCTTATTTAATGGTCATGGTATATTTTTGTGTGTGTGATAGGCCTTATATTTCAGTTCGTAAGATACTCTAAATTCTAATAAAATTTAGAAAAAAATATTTAACTATTTTTAATTAGTTACCTAAAGTTACTTGAGCTCTAACTTGCACTTATAAGATTGATTTAATATCATCTTTTAAGTATGATATCATTCAACTTATTTTTATTAAAAAAAAATATTATTTTTTATTTTTTATAAAATTAATAAAAGACGTTTCTAATCAAAAACTAAAAATAAATAAAAATTAACAATGTCACGCATAGAGGATATACGGTAAAACATCAAATTCTTACAAAAGAGCATGCTTTTATTTTTCTCCTTTCTAGTTTAAATATGTCTTCGCTATGGCAGCCAAATATTACACTGCAAACGACATCTCAATCTGGTCCCGAGTAGCTATGGGCAGAGATATATTTAAAAATAACGTAATCAGCTATATATAATTTATATCAAGAATGAGATATGGATTGCCCACATGGATCTAAACAAAGCAAATCAAATCCAAACCTGATACTAATAGAAATGTTTAAACATATTTTGGCCGACATTAATTTCCGTAATTTCTGCTTAGTGGTTGCTTGTTATGAACGGCAATGGCTTCGACATTGAGATTGACTAGTCAATGTTTTCGATATCTCGACAAGATTTTGCCATGAAAAGTAAGTTGGCATGGATTTAATTTTTTTCGAAAACAATCCAAATATAGTTTTTATGGATGTTTAAAGAGTCGTTGTTGCCAAGAGCTATCGAAGTACGTTAGCAAAAGCGATTAGTATTGTTTTCCTTTGATTATGGTTTGATATTATCCAAAGTTAGGAAAAATAAAAATAAAAAATTAGGAGTCGACATTTTTAATTACATTGATAGGCGTTCAGTTAACAAAATAAGCTCGCAATTGAATACATAATCTTATGTCCATATTTGAAGTAAGAGGATGAATATGATTATAGATTTTTGTTGATGATGTGTGGTAAGTCTATGATTATAGTTTTGTATTGTAGAGGCAGGAAGTCTATTATTAAGAATGTGTTGACTTTCATATGACTAAGTGTTAGATATGGAATTGTGAGTAGTCAATAAATCGAAGCAATGTCGCGAGTACCTTTTACTTTACTAACAAATATTTTATATCAATATTTGTCTGTTATGTTCGATGTCATTGATATATTTTGTGTTAAACGCGAATTGTATGTAAATATACATAAATTTGTTTGACATGTTATTAATCTGAACTAATACTCTCATTAATGATTTTTTGAAAAATCATAATCTATATAAGTTCATCATCTATGAGAGAAGGTTTGATAACTATTATGTTTATTCAGTGGGATAATAAGCCCTAATCTTTTGATAGTTCAACAAGCATATATTAGAGATTGGGCATGAAGTTATTATTAGATGAGTTAATCTTAAATCACTGTCTTTACATAAATGCAACAAGCAGATCACTCTCTTTACATAAATGCAACAAGCAGATTTTTTTTTTTTTTGCTTCAGATACTTTCTCATATAAGTTTAAATATGTATTCGCCATGGCAGTATAATATTACACTATAAGCGACTTCTCGATCTGGTCACGAGTAGCTCTGGGCAAAGAAATATTTAAAATTAAACTAATCAGCTGTATATAATTTATATAGAGAATGAGATATGGAATGCCCACATGGATCTAGACATACCCAATCAAATCCAAACATGATACTGATACAGATGTTTAGGCATATTTTGACCGACTTTAAATTATTTAAATTCTGCTTAGTGGTTGCTTCGACAAGAGCAGGCTTACGGAAGGATGTTCACATTGAGATCGAATGGTCAATGCTTTATATATCTCGTCAAGATTTTGCTGAAAAGCATATTGGCAAAGATCTAATTCTTTTTTAAAACAATCTAAACTTCGTTATTATGATGTTTAAAGAGTCGTTACCATCAAGAGTGATCAAAGTACGTTACCAAAAGGGATAAATATTGTTTTCCTTCGTTTATGGTTTGATATCATCCAAAGTTATAAAAAAAATGGGTTTTTAGTTTTGACTTTTTCCACTAGCCGATAGGCGTTCAACTAACAGATTGACCCATCATTTTGTACCAATCCTGTCCATATTTGAAGTAGGAGGATGAATACGGTCATAGTTTTTTTTGATGTTGATGTGTGGCATGGGATGGTTGGCTTGTATCGTAGCGACAAAAGTTTGTCGACATGGATGTATTGGCCCTCCAATGCTTACGTGGTAGATATGGAATGGTGAATAGTTGATAAATCGAAGCAATGTCATGATTACTTTTTGTCTTGTTACAAATTTTTTTTATCAGTATTTATTTGTTATGTTTGATGCCATTAATATTTTTTGTGTTAAATGTTAACGTGTTTATAAACATATAGAGGTTTGTTTTATGTTTTATTAACCCAACTAATGTTGTCATTAATGACATTTTGATAAATTATCAGCTAAATATGAGGTCATCATTTATGAGAGAAAGTTTGACAATTTATTCTTCATATTTAGTGGGATAGTAAGACCCAATCTTTTGATAGCTTAAGATGCATATGCTAGAGTGATGTAAAAAAAGAGACCAAACTTTTGTAGGCCATAAGTTTTGATCCGTAGCTCCATTTAAGCCCATCTTCACATAAAAATGAACGGTTCAAAAAATTCAATGTATCCCTAATGGTCCTTTTGATTATAGAACATTTTTTATATTTTTTAGATACCATACATGACCATCTGAAGACCTGAAATTACATTTTAATTTTATTTTCACATTTTATTTTTATTTAAAAATTGTCTAATTTTGTAACCAAACTTGAACTTCAGCTGAAATTCATTCGATAGGTTAATTTTGGTGTTTAATTTATTTTTAGAGCTACATATATTTCCATGCAAAAGTTATTAAGAATAGCAACAGCTAAAAATAGTAAGTCAAGTTTTATTTATTTTTAGAGTTCTAAATTTTACATGCCAATGGCAATTCTGAGGTGAGGCTTATCTATACATAGGTTTTAATTATTTTAATCATTTAATATGAATCAATAATGGTTATTATTTATAATCTTGGCATATTAAATTTTTATTTATCATGATAGTATTTGGATTCATTATTTGGTATGAAAGTATATTCAAATCATGGACATGTAAGAGATGTTGAGAGGATAAGGAAGAATCATTCAAATGAACGAAACTATGCAAGATCTATAGAGGCAAGTAGAATAATTAACCAATATTATTGTAAATCAAAGACAAATGAGAGCATAAGATGATGTAGATTATGACACAGATCATGATGAAGTAATTCTACAAGAGGAACAACAAAATAAATACCACTAATGGAAGAGAGGATGGTTATAGGTTTAGAAATAAGGAATAAAGGAATCAAGGTTGGCATTCTAGATTATAGGGGAAGTTTAAAACTAATAGAGTTGAGAGATTAAATGAACAACATG
The DNA here is from genome assembly GCA_037957365.1 of Torreya grandis. Lineage (NCBI taxonomy): Eukaryota > Viridiplantae > Streptophyta > Pinopsida > Cupressales > Taxaceae > Torreya > Torreya grandis. The sequence continues at coordinate 383,093 of JARHVA010005492.1, forward strand.
GAGAAGCTTTTCAAATGATGAGCCATGAGAGAAGGCAAGAAGCTAATGTTTTCATGCATGAAATTGAAGATTCATGTAATGATCTTGGGGGTTCACTCGTAGAAAGAAAGCCAAAGAAAAGGTAACAATAATATCAACTCGTGAAAAAAGTTGAATAAGAGGATGAGGGAGAAATTTATTCTTGTCGATTATACACAAACCCTATACATAGGATTTCAAGATTAGAGAAAGAAGGATCATAGTAGACAAGAGTATATAGATGAGTTTTATAAATATTGCATACATGTGAGGCATGATGAGATTTAAGAATAGTTAAATACAAGGTATGTAGAAGGTTTGAAGTTTTCTATTCAAAATGAATTAAGCATGTATATAATGCTTTTCATGGAGGATGCTTATCAATTAGCTTTGAAGCCAAAATAAAAACAAAATAGATAGAATTTCAAAGGAACATCTACTAGGCTAAGAAGATGATAATCTCCTCCAATAAGGGGATAAGGTGGATTTAATAGAAACAGAGATGGATTTAATACCACTAGAGGATAATCATCACATTGTCGATAAAGACAACAAGATAATAGACAAGGGTTTCAAAACTAACAAAGAGGTAGAAGATTTCAAAGAGGACAAAGCTATGGTGGTGGTAGATGAAGGTTTCCAAATCAATATGGGTCTTATATTTTTAACGAATGTGGAGAAGAAGGCCATAGAGTGTTTGATTATCCACGTTACCAATATCAAGAAGGGAAGCAAGAATATCACCCAAGAGTGAATTTAGTTGAAGCTAAAATAAAAGATCAAAAAACTTAAGTTCTAGCTACAGATATTGGACAAAATCTCATGATTAGAATAAAAATGATTGCTCCAAGGAAGTTACATGTGCAAAATAAATATGGTGGTGATACATGGCTACAAACAAATATATTTTGAATAAGTTGTATTTCAAGAGATAATATATGCATGGTAATTATAGATGGTGGTAGTGTTAAAATATAGTTGTTAAAGATATGATTGAGAAACTAGGTTTACATTGTGAAAAACATCCTACTCCTTATCAGATTTCATGGTTTAAGAAAGGGAATAAAATTACATAGATAAAAGGTGCTTAATCAAATTTTCTATAGGTAAAACTTACAAGGTTAAAATATGGTGTGATACAATACTAATGGATGTATGCCATGTGTTATTGGGAAGGCCATGCTAGTTTGATAGAAAAATAGTTCATGATAGAGCAAAGAACACATAGATTTTCTAGAAAGGTGGTATGAAAGTAATTTTTTTACCTCTTAAATAATAAGGGCAGGATGAAAGCCTTTTGATTACAAATGAATTTATCAAAGACATGAAGATGACATGTTGTTTTTATGGATTAGTAATGAAGAAAGAATACACAGAAGTGATGCATGTACTAATAAAAGCAATATTAGCATTGAACGAATATACATATGTTATACCTAATCATTTACTAGATATTTAACCACCAAAGAGACATATTCAACATCATACTCATTTGATTCTAGGATCATGTTTACCCAGTCAAGGAGTTTATAAGATGAGTCCAATAAAATATGCATAATTAAATAAGCATATTACTAAATTGGTAAGATAGGGTGTAGTAAGAGGGAGTATAAGTCCTTGTGCAACACTAGCATTGCTAACTCAAAATAAAGATGCAAGGTGGAGGATGTATGTGAATAGTAGATTAATCAACAAAATTACAATCGAGTACAAGTTTATTATACCTCGTTTAGATGATATGATAGACATTATTTTAGGAGAAAAATATATTACCCAGATTGATTTAATGAGTGGATACTATCAGATTCAAATTCTTGAAATATATGAATGCAAAAATAATATTCAAGACTAGAGATGGTTTATATGAGTGGATGATGATGCCATTCAGATTATTTAATGCACACAATATATTTGTAAAGGTGATGAACATAGAGATAAAATAATATAGTAGTGAGTTTTTGGTGATTTATTTTGATTATATTCTAATATTCAGTAAGACTAAAGAAGGGCACTTACCACATTTGAAAATGGTATTAGAATTGTTAAGAAAAGATAAGCTCTATGTGAGTTTGAGGAAGTGTAAGTTTATGTAGAATAGTTTGGTACTTTTAGGATTTGAAATTTTAGCATATGGTGTAAGAAAGGATAAAGAAAATGTAAAATTAATTGTTGAGTGGCCTATCCCAAAAAGCATCATAGAGGTAAGAAGTCTCCATGGTTTAACAACTTTTTCAAGAAAGTTTATTAAGAATTTCAGTAGTCTTGTTGCACCAATAACCAATTATACGAGAGGAAAATAATTTTGATGTAGAGGGGAAACAAAAAAAAATTGAGTTGTTAAAGAATAAAATTACCAGAAAAACCTATTTTAGTATTACCCAATTTTAGCAAAGTGTTTGAGGTTGATTGTGATGCTTTATTTATTGGAATTGGTGTCGTATTGAGTCAAGAAGGATAATTAATAACATATTTGAGTGATAAATTTAATTAGGTAAGAAAAAAATATAATATGTATGATATTGAATTTTATGTCATTGTACAAATACTAAGACATTAAAGGCATTACATGTTGTCTAATGAGTTTATCCTATTTACTGATCATGAGGCTTTGAAGTATGTTAACACTCAAATGTAGTTAAATATTTAAATTCAAAGTGCGTGTTTTTATTGTAGATTTATACTTTTACGTTTATGTATAAATTATAAAAAATATAATTAGGTCATTGATGTTTTGAGCAGGTGAGTGAGGTTGATAAATACTATGGTGATTGAAGTAGTTAGATTTCAATTTATTAAAGAAGTATATGATACTACTCCATATTTTTGAAAGATAGTTGAGAAATGTATGAATCCATTGACATATGATACAAGTAATGCTTATGAGTATTTTATGCAAGATGGTTATATATTCTAAGGGAAACAATTATGTATTCCAATTAGGTCATTAAGAGATAATTTAATAAGATAATTACATAGTGGTGGTTTGGATGAACACTTTGGTATGATAAAGATAATAACTTTAGTGGATGAGAATTATTTTTGACCAAAGATGAAGAGAGATGTGAAAAAATAAGTTTCAATGTACGTGGTATGTCAGGTGGTAAAAGTACATGCATAAAATACAGGTTGTTACATGTTGTTACCATCTCTAAGAAGGCTATGGATAGATTTGAGTATGGATTTTATGTTGAGATTACTAAACACATAGAGAGAAAATGATTATTTTTTTGCTTTTATAGATAGGTTTTTTAAGATGGTTAATTTTAATGCATGTAAGAAAACCAGTGATGCCACTAGAGTGGCATATTTATTTTTTAAGGATATTATGATATTTCATGGTGTTCCAAAAACCATTACATTAGATAGGAACACATAATTTCAAAGTCATTTTTTGGGGAATTTATAGAGGATGATGGGGACTAATCTATAATTAAGTAGTTCATACCATCTCCAAACAGATGGATAAACAAAATATGTAAATAAGAACATGGAAAATTTATTGAGATGCATAGTTAGATAGAACCCCAATTGATGGGACTTGGATTTAGTATAATCCAAGTTTACATATAATAGTTTAGTAAATAGATCAACATGTTAATCAAAATTTTAGATTGTGTGTGGGAAAATCATGTGAGTGTTTTATATTTGGCATAGTTAGCAATTTTAGAATGAGTTAGTTAGAATCAACATTGCAAATGCCATATGTGACCATATAAGGGTTTGAAAATTTTATTTTAATATATTTTTAGCATTTTTTCCATTTTTATAAATAGGATATCTTTGTAATTTGAATTGAAATTGAATTGAATTTTTCCATTATTCTAATTTTAGTGTTTATTCGATAAGTGTAAATTTTTAGTTCATTATGAGCTCGCATGTAAAACTTAATAAAAACAAAATATGCTAAAAATAGTAGGGTGAGTTAACTCTAGGGGATTTATAGTTTTTATTGATTTTTTCATGTCAACTCTAATTTTGAGTTGAGTTTTATTTAAATATTTTTTGGTAATGATTATATTCATTAAAAAATAATGAATAAATATTATACCTTTTACAAAAAAAATTGGGTATTGTTCCTATTGATATTTTCACTCAACTAATATGTGGATTCATCATTTGGTATCATAATAAGTTTGAAACTTGGAGGTAATTTATTTGTGATTTTTCATTGGGTTTTGAATTTTTTTTTTTTTTTTTAGAATATTATGTGATTGAATAACATGTGTAGATATGCCATGTTGATGAGGATGAACTACATAGATGAATAGGACTATACAATAGTTGTAGAGACAAGTTTAATAATTAACTATAATCATCATTAATTAGATACAAGGGAAATAATAGAAGAAAAATATCATGAATAATAATTTTGACAATACAAATAATAATAATGGTAAAAACCACCATCAATAGAATAAGTGATGGTTAGGGCTTTAGAGAGAAGGAACAAAGGAATCAATATTAAAATTTTAAAGTATGGATATAGTTTAAGACCAAAGGATTTAATAGACTAGTTAAATAGAATGATTTTTTTTTTCAAATTGAGAAGTCTAAGAGAATAAATGAAATTAGAGTTTGCATGAATGAAATTGAATGGCCATGTAATTTTTTTTTCAGATCGCTTGTAGAAAGAAGAAAGAGATAGAGTATAGAAAAAAAATCCTGGATAAAGATGGTGTAGAATTTGAGAGAGAAATTTATTCCTATAAATTATGCACTACCCTATATATATGTGTGTGTGTGTGTAGACACACACACACACACACACAAAAAAAAAAGATATATATATATATATAAAGGTGAAAGGATCACAACATACAATAGTATATAGCTGAGTATTAAAATCTTAGTGGAGCATGATGAACCATAGGAAAATATGGCTACAAAAATTTAATAGTTTGACATTTTTTATTCAAGATTAATTGAGAATTCATATAATTATTTTTGTGGAAGAGACTTATCAATTATATTTGAAGGTAGATTAAAATCAAAATAAATAGGATTTTATAAGATCAACTCAGCCAAACATAATAAAGTCACCTCCAATAAGGTGGCAAGGTGGGTTTAATTCCACTAGACGAGGATTACCCCGTGGTACAAAAATATAAGAGGATAATAGACAAGAGTTTCAATATCAAAAAAGAGGAAGAATATTTTAGATAGATAGAGGTTATGATGGTGGTAGAGTATGGATTGGTCCACATAGAGATTATGTTTTTTACAAATGTGGAGAATAGGGACAAAAGGGCTTTGAGTGTTTACACTATAATGAAAAGGAAATGATGAAATAGGATTGACCAAGACCAAATTTTTTAGAGACTAAAATAAAATAAGAATAAAAAAGAAGTTGTAACAATAGAATAGGAGAAAAAGTCATGATGAGGATAACAATGATAGTTCCAAGGAAAGAACATGTCCCCAATAAAGGTGGTAATTCATTATTATGTACAAATATTTTTCGAACAATGTGCACTTAAGAATTAATATACGGAATGTAATTACAGATGGTAGTAGTTTCAAAAATATGGTTTCTAAATAAATGATACATAAACTAGGTTTTGAATGTGAAAAACATCCTTATCCTTATCAAATTTCATAGTTTAAGAAAGGGAATGATATTATAGTAAATAAAATATATTTAAAAAACATTTCTATAGGGAAAACATTTACAACTATAAAATATGGTGTGATGTTATTCCAATGGATGCATGCAATGTATTATTGAGAATATCATGGTAATATTACCAAAAATAAAACATGATGGAGCAAAGAATACATATAATTTATAGAACTATGTTACATAAGTAGTTTTATTACCACTTAAAGATGAATTAAAAATGGGAAACATATTGTCCACAAAATAAATTATCAAGGACATGAAGATAATAGGTTATTTTTATGTATTAATATAAAACAAATAATACATATAAGTGGTACAAATACGAACACAAACAAAATTTTTGTAGAAAGAATATATAGTTGCTAGACTAGATGATTTACCACCAAATAGAGACATTCAACATAATAATGATTTTATTATATGATTATCTCTACACAATCAATCAACATATAATACGTCTTTATTAGAACATGAAAAATTGAGTAAACAAGTTACTACATTTGTGAGGATGGGTATTATAAATAAAATCATGAGTCCATGTGCAACACCAACATTTTTAACTCTAAATAAAGATGAGACATGAAGGATGTGTGTGAATAGAAAAGTAATAAATAAACCATCAAATATATATTTCCTATACTTGTTTATATGATATGATGGATGTTATTGAAGGAGTATAATACTTTACTAATATTGATCTAACGAGTGGATACTATCAGATTCATATTAGTGAATTAAATGAATAGGGAACAAAATTGAAGATTAGGGATAACTTATAGGAGTGGATGGTAATGCCATTTAGATTATGTAATGCACCCAACACATTTATGATGGTGATGAACATAGTGTTATGATATTACATTAATATTTTTTTTTTGTGACTTCTTTTGATGATATTATGATATTCAATAAGATTAGTAAAGAAGCACTTAACGAATTTAAGAATGATATTAGAATTTTTAAGAAAGGAGAAGCTTTTTACAAATATCCAGAAGTCTAAGTTTACGTAGAATATTTTTGTATTTTTTGAGTTTATAGTTTCAACAGATGATGTAATAATGGATAAAGAGAATCTAAAATAAATTATTTTGTTGCCTAGTCCAAAGAAAATCTTAGAGATAAGAAGTATCCATTATTTATCAAAATTTTATAAAAATTTCATTAAGAATTTTAGTATTATTATTTCACCAATAAAAGATTACATGAGAGAAAAATAATTTGTATGTAAAAATGAAGCAACATATATATTTAAATTATTAATAAGGAATATTATATAAAAACCTATTAGAGCATTTCCATAATTGAATAAATATTTTGAGGTTGATTGTGATTCTTCACATATGGGAATTGGTGTTTTGCTAAGTCAAAATAAAATGTCAATAACATATTTTTGTGAGAAATTATATAAGATAAAAAATAATTAGTATGCATATGATGTTGAATTCTACAACATTATACAAACATTAAAACATTGGAATAATTTTCAAGTGCCTAATGAGTTTATCTTATTTTCATATAATGAGGCTTTGGAGTATGTAAGCACTCAAAATAATTTATATAATATGAATGAAAAGTGGGTGTATTTTTTTAAGGAATAAATTTTATTTTAAGCTTAAATTAGGAAAACAAAATTAGGTATTTATCACTCTAAGTAGGACAGTGGAACTTTTAACTACTATGATCAGTGAAGTAGTTGGATTTGAAGTCTTTAAGGATTTATATAATACTGATCCAGATTTTGAAAATATAGTTGAGAAATGAAAGAATGTAATAATAGGTGTAATAAGTTATATTAATAACAAAAACCTTATACATTATGGTTATCTATTCAAGGCAAAAAATTATGTATTCCATTCAGGTCTGTCAAAGATAATTTTGCATACTGGTGATTTGGGTGGACATTTTGGTATGACTAAGACAATAGTTTGGGTGAAGGATAAATATTTTTGGCCAACTATTAATATATATGTGTAAAGGTGTGTTTTAAGATATAGTATAGTCCATGTGGATAAATTTCATGCATAATAAATAGATTTGTATATACCATTACTAATTTCAAGAGTACCATGGACAAATTTGAGTATGGGCTTTGTGTTGTGGTTACCATACACATAGAGAAGTAATGATTCACATTTTGTTGTTATATATAGGTTTTCTAATATGGTTCATTTTATTTCATTTAAATAAATTGAGGACTCCACTAGAGTATCATACTTGTTTTTTCAATGATGTTGTGAGATTACATGGTGTTCATAAAACCATTACATTAGGTAAGGATACAAAATTTATAAGTCATTTTAGAGGTATCTATAGAAAACAATAGAAATTAAAATCTAATTTAGTAGTGCATACTACCCAAAAACATATTTACTAAAATGAGTATTAAACATTATCTTTATAAATATACTAATGTGTATTGTTGGAGACAAGTCTAAATAATATGAGTTGACTTTACCACAAACTGAGTTTACATAGAATAGTTTAGTGAATAGATCAACATGAAAATAATTATTTAAGATTGTTTATGTAAGAAATCCTATGTGTATTTTATATTTTTTGTAATTACCAATTATAAAATGAGTTAGTGATGATGTAGAAGAATTTTTAAATCACATATAATTGTTTCAAGAAGAAGTAATAAGAAAGCTACATGAAAGTAACAAAAAGTCTAAAGCAAAAAAGATGTAACAAGAAGGTCAAAGGTATTTGAATAAATATATATGGAAATGGTGTATTTTAGAAAAGAAATATTTCTCAAAGCAACATAAAATAACTTGAAATATAATAAAATTCATTCGCGAAGAATTGTGAATAAAATCAACGACAATGATTATGAGGTGCATTTACAAATTTTATTTATCTGTCTTAAATATTTAATAATTTTATTTATATTATTTTATTGGAGAATATTTTGAATTTAAATAATATGAATAATTTAAATCAAATAAATATGTACTAAGGAAGAAGAAATAAAATATAGTGTATGTTCTAGATAAGAAGATAGTGAACACAACACAAAGAAGTTATAATATGTATCTAGTACAGTGGAAAGGAATAAAACACAAAGAATCAAATTGAATTTTATAATGAGAGCTGAAAAATATAGATAATAATAAATTAAAGGAATATAATCATGCAAATAGAATGAACTAGATTGATTTTATTCATAAATAGAGAAACATATATATACACAAGATGCAAAACAAAATTTAGGTCAAAAATTTGAAGGATCTAATGAGTGGTCGAATGATTTGAGAGTTAACCTATCATCAAATATAAATAATTTAAATTAATAATATCTATTCTAATATTACTTTTCATAAACCAAAAATAGTTTTTACTCAAAACAATGTAAGTAAAAAGGAAAAATAATAAAAACACCCGTGTATCATCCTTTTCTTAAAAATAGACAAGGTGGATTCATATTATAAAATAATTTATATATACTCCTTCATGAGATGAAATAATTATTAATCTAAAAGTTTAAATGCACATGAAAAGTAGGGTTTTTTTAATTCCCCCTCTTCTCTTAAGAGTTAGTACCATGACTTGATATTTTAGGCTACTTATCCTACATTGACAATATTTATGTGACAAGTGAGTTTTTTTATAAAACTATAATTTTTATGCGTTATAAATGGTCCCATATGTGTTATTAACATAAGGTGACAACAATTCATTTGAAGTCATTATAACTAGGTTATTGTGAAAAGGTCTTATCTTTTTCATAACCACTACATCTATCAATTGTTCAATACAATATGATGTTGAATGTAACTCTATGTTTCGAGGTAATCTCTCACTAACAGATAATTAATTAAGTAATTATCCTAGTAATTAAACCTCAATTTATATACCCCTACCATGGAGTGGGGTTGAAGTTATTCCAGGAGATGAATTCTTGGGTCAACACTTCCCTAGAAAAATTATGAGGGGGAAGTGAGCTCCTACCCGCAATCCAATATGCAAGAATGAAAAATTATAGAATGGCTTAAGGGTTGTGCTGAGATCACCCAAATAACTCAAATTTTTTGGATTTCCTTAGAAAATTTCATTACATGCTTAGACAAAGTGACCAAAAAAAAAAAAGCAAAGCATTTTTTAGCACTCAAATTTCTTAAAAGGGGCAGGGGGAGAGCATACATGCTAAACATATTTTACAAAAAAAAAAAAAACACAATAAAAATAGAAAATAAAAAGATATTAAGATATATTAAAAAAAAATTGAGTTATTTTTTAATTTACCAAGTGAAATATGATGTGAGGTTTAGCCCCTTGGCATTGTTTGTACCTGTAAAAGTTTTTAAAATTAAAAGAACAGTGTGATTAAGTGGATTTTAAGCACCATAATAAAATATAAAAATATTATTTAGGGATGTAATGTTGTTGTTTTTTTTACTTGAAAAACCTAAAAAAAACTTTTTATAAGTTTTATTAGACCAAAACATAAAATAAAACATGTAAAATCATGCTAAAAATAAAATAGAACACATAAAAACATAAAAAGTAGCAGTCAGTGTTTTTATCATAACTTATAAAATATGTATCATTTATTCACATTTTTTATGCCTTTCATATGTAAATTATGAACCTTAATTCAAAAATATAGATTGAAAAATGAATAATTTTTTTTTTAGATCTATATCAATCATTATTTACCATAAAAATAGAAAATAAAAGGGGTAGTCAGCAATTTGATTATAAATATTAAAATATAAAGAGCATGTTTTTGAATTTTTTTGAAAAATTTAATAATAAATGTACTTAAATTCATAAAAAATTATTAAAAAAAAATTGAATACTAAAAAATTTATTAATATGTTATGAGTCATTTTTGTTTTAGCAAAGAAAAAGAATAAAAGATTAGGAACAAAATAATTTTGTGGGGTGGGGTGCACAATCATGAAGAGTCCCACCAGGTGTGCCATTCTGTATCCAATGAATAAAAGAGAAGATATTAATATCATTTTATTAAGATAAAATCAAATAAAAAACACACTATTTAAACTAACACCTTTACCCTAGGACCTATGAGGAGAAAATAATAAAATAAAAGAGAACTAAATGAAAGATATGCAATAATTTTACCTTTACTTAGAGTCTCCTTAGATTGTTGTAAAATGAGAGGTTATTTTTCATATTTTGGATAATGGAATCTTTGTTAATGGTTATCTTACATTATCTCTCCTTTATTCACCTTGGCTTGATTTGATTTGGCTTGACATGTTGGCATGGTAACACTATAATGGTGATTTTTGGAGGTATTTTGGCATAATAATATTACATTAAAACAAATTAGTTTGGAGTTATCTTGACACTTGAATTTATAGGTCTCAAAACTAATTCTAACCCTAGAGAGGTTAGGTTTCAAACTAACTTTGGTTGAGTCAGTCTAACCTTAAGATGAGTTAGGCTAACTTTGGGTTGGATTAAAGATAATCATGAGGGCCATGTGAGAGATATGGGTCAAGAATGATTATATATCCCAAGCAATTATTGATATTTTACAAGTGGATTTACAACTCATATAGGATATTTTAGTTGAATTTATCAATTTATTAATTCTCCATGATCCACTTGGCCACTTATCATGAGAGTTAAGGAATAAATTTACTTATGAAATTCAAAAAGCTATAAATTTTAGATATTTGTGCGATGTCATGATGATGTCATCAAATCTAGACTTTTGAATTTAAAAAAAATAAAAATTCATTAATTAGGTATGGAATTTTTAACTACATATTTAATTAGGCTTAATAAATTAAGCAGTTATGATCGCGTTAATTGTATTTTATAAATTTATTTAAGGTTATCCCTTAGCCTTAGTCAAAAATGACAATTTGATACATTTAAATTTGACTAGGGATGAATTGGAGAGAGGTTATTATTATGTATAATACATTGCCCCAAATAAGGATCTATTAATGTGATTATTATGTATAATACTTACATCAAATGTGTAGACAAACATGGGACATTCAATGATTTTCCTGTTTAATTTGCATTATTTATAAGAAATGTATCTACAATTTTTGGTGAGAAGAGAAATTTTTATCTGAAGAGGACTCCTTCTGTAACTTGTTGAGTAAAAGGATATTCTATTGATTCAATCCATGTATCTTATTGGTTAACTCAGTGACTTGGGATTTTAATGTGGTGATTTCTTCTTTCATGATATTTGTACATGCACGAGTGACTACCATAATCAATGTTGTATTTTTTTGGCAAGAGATAGAAAAATAAGCTTCAAGACACCATTAGTAAGGGAATTTTTTAATTTGGATTGAATTAGAAGGGGTAAATAGATTTTTAATATTTTTTGGGAACTTATTAATTAGGATTACGAAAGGAAAAGGATAATTTTAGAATTGTAATGGAAAAACTAAAAAAAGTGTCCAAAAATGACAAAAAAGTAGAAAAGGGAAAGGAAAAATGTGGGAAAGTTTTGTAGTGATAGGATAAAAACTAGAAAAGGTATCACAAAACATAGGAAAATAAAAAATTAAGATTTTTAGTTAATAGAAGTAGAATTTTGATATGGACCCTAAATGAAAAAAATGTGTAGAATGGAATTTTAGGTGCTCTAGGAAATTTTAGGAGTCAACAAAACTATAGAGGGAGAGATATGGTGAAAAGCAATTTTTTTAAAACTTTTTTTTGGGTTTAGAAACTCATTTTTTCTTAGTTGTTTTGGCCAAACATCTATAATCAAGTGTGCATTTACCAACTATTCTCAGTTGTAATCACTTTTTTTATTTTTTTTAAAACTATTATGTCAGATATGGGCCCCATGTCTTTCCAGCTACCTAAGGGTTTCAAAGAATCTCTCTAGTCACCAATGCTATTTGAATGAGTACCTCTCTCTAAAAAAAATTATAACCGTGAATTTACACCTAAATGATAGCTCTTGGTTTACCTCATAGGTATAAATTAGTCAATCATGATGGGGTCATTTACCTTTTCACTGGCAGGTCCTCTCAATGGGCCATATACATTAGGGTTCTTATGGTACCGCTCACAGTTATTTTTAAGGATTATGCCCAATTAATTTTCATAGTTATACAAAGGGGTATTTACCCTTATAAAAAAATTTAATGAAGATGTTAAAATAATTTAAGTAATAAAAAATATTTTCATAAATGGCATCATAACTCTTGGAAAACCATTGTTAAAAAATAATTCTACAAAATTTACCTACAAGCTGAGAATGTGTTTCAATACTAGATGCAGGGAACCTTCTATACAAATTTATGAACTACAAAAAATAAATGAACAACAAAATAAAATTCAAAAAATAACTCAAAATAACCCTTAGATCATAGGTCACTTTGATAGGGCAATTTCAATTAAGTAATCTCAATACAATAATATTCGTGGATGCCTTCATTAGATCTCAACACTTACATAAATACTAAATATATTCTAATAACTACTAATTATCATGTATGTGGGATAATTGAAAGATGCTAATGGGAAGACTTATAAAGAATATGCATCCCTAGTGACTAATAAAATAATAATACAAAGATCAGAGTAGGGCACAAGTTCCTAATAATAACCTTGAATAGTTTTGAAGTGGATTTCAATCATTAGTGTCTTCTTTAGGCCTTCTATTAAATATATTATTATGACCTCCATGTTGAAATACTCATGTTTGAAGGTCATTTTTAATTAGTGTGATCAGATTCAGGCCTAATCCATGTTCTTAGTGCATTATATACAAGTGGAAAGTTTTAATTTAGAGTATCACCTTCATAGTTTAGTTTACTTTCAATTTTCTCACTCTTTTCCTTTGCAAGTAATAGGTCTAGTAGTAATTTTAAGGGTGATAACATCAAATGAGTTACCCCTATCTAAATATTCACATCACTTATTAGGATAACCATAATCTATAGGTGTCTCCATCCTATCACATAAGTGAAGAGGCCTAAAAAACCTCTTCAAGAGTGAAAGTTTTGATGTTAACAAGTGTTTAGAAATTTAATATAAATGACACTTTATGTGAATATAGAGTTTTATAATTGAATCTATATGGACTCCTTGAGGTAAATTTTAAGGCCAAACTCAATACAGACCATTTTATCAGGACCTTAGTTTATTCATGGTAGATAAACTATATTAAGGGTTTAATGTGTTGCTCAAGGAATCCCCACAAGGGGAGAGGTAAAATAGGGAATTCTATCCATACTGGGATCTTACATTTGGCTTACTCAGATACCCATAAGTCTTGAATCCAATGATAAACAATAAAGAACATGTTCAAATAAATTGGGTGCCATAGCTAAAGATAGCTTTGTAATATTCAGGGTTAGAAAAGTGAAATAATAAAAAACCATTGGTAAGATTTTGGACTCCTTCCAATTTAACAACATAGACTTTACAATGGTTGTGGACAAATTTTTTTAATAGGATATTGGAAGGGACTCTACCCACAAAGTAAGCCACCAGAGTGAAGTTTTAAAAATAACAAGCTTTATCCAATTCTGGTAAATTGAGCATAACATCAAGTAAATGAGTGTCTGGGTTAGAACTAGTACCTCATGATATACCTTTAATACAAACTTTTGTGTTTGTTTCAAATCTATTGTTATTCAGACTCCAACCAATTTTTCCTACATCCAAAGATGTAGAAATGGTGGTAGTAGCCATTTAGCAAAGGGTTTGTAAAACCACCTAAAGAGCAGATGCTAGCCCAACTTAGAGAAATAAATTCATAATAAAAATAGAATTATCATATCTACATCTATTAAAGAGAAAACCTAAAGGTCTATGGAAATCTTGATTTTTGTATGGTTTTATCCTCCCCAAATGATCCATGATCTTTATTTTTGTTTTTTTAGGGCTTAATTATTCATAAATATTTTCTACCATTTGATTTTTAGCTTTTTATTCCTAAGGTAATTAATATTATATTCACCTTGATATGTAAATGGGCAATCAAATTGCAATAATTACCTTTTTAGGTTATATTTTTTAGGAAAAATATTATTTCATTTAAACAAATTATAAATTTTAATATTTGAAAAATAAAATGAAAGAATTTTTAATTAAAAAAATGGTAAATTTTTTTCATTAACCAATCAAGATGTACCATTTACAATTTACTTATACTTTAACTATTGTCTTTACAAAAATAACATTTTTAAATGTAAAAATATATAATTTTTTATATGATTATGTGTTTAATGTATTTTATTGTTTACATTCAAATAGATAAATATATAATATCTATAATTTTACACATTCAATATGTTGGAAATCTAATCTTCATATATATTGATTTTATGGGAAAAATTATTATAATATTAAATACAAAAGTTTGTGTTCAATGGTAGTATGCTTGAATTCAATGGTTCCCTCCTTGTATTCAATAGTATTATGCGTACCCTAGAACCATTTAATAGGTTTATAGGATATAATTTCTAAGGTGTTGTGGCATTTTTTTTCTTACATACCTTATTAATTTCACTACTTTAGAAAATATAGTTCCGAGGTTAGAGTCATGCTTGTCCCAAGGTGCATAAATATAGATCTATAATTATTTTCAAGTTTGGATTCTAGGTAGTTTAGTATTACATAATTTTTTTAAAAAAGTTTAGGATTGTTTTGGTTTTTTTCCATGCAAATTTTAACCTATGACATGCCATTCATTTTTGTTCCCATTGCTATGGTCATAAACTAATTTATTTTGGGTGTTACATGGTTTGGATGTTATCTTGGTGAGTGTTTAAATTTTGATCCCTAATTTCATGTTCTATGGGATTTGGATGTGTTTGTGAGGGTTCAAATGTTATCATGAAAAAATGTATATTTTTATGCTTACTAACTACGTTTAGAGGTATAAAGTCCGAAGAATACTTTTTGGGTGTTTAACTGAGTTTAGAGGTATAAACTCTGAGCAACAATTTTTTAGAAACATCTACTTTTTTTGAAAGTATGTTAAGTATGCCCTAACACATAGTCTATTTTTTCATTTCTACATTTACTCATATTATTAATTAGTGAATTTTCCTTCTCATTACGAGCTTCAACATATCACTATATTTCAATGTAAGTTATACCTCCAATCATCATATATTTCATATTTACATTTATATTTTAAATTTTATTTTTACATTTTATATGTATTTTGTCCATAACATATAAATAAATAAATAAATAAATATGGAAATCAAATACATCTATACATGAGATAACATAGTACACACACACACACACACACACACACACACACACACACACACACACACACACACACACACACACACACACACACACACACACACACACACACACACACACACACACACACACACACACACACACACACACACACACACACAGACACACACACACACATATAGACACTCAAAACATATTTTATCAAAATTCATCATATATAATGACAAATCACATAACCCATAAATATATCACCTTTAAGGAAGTGGAAAGTACTAATATCCTAGGTCTATATTATTATGTTAATATATATTTTGATCCCTAGCCTTAGCACAACTAACCTCTAGAGCCATATATGTTGTCAACCTATCTTAAGTCTAAGATCTATCTCTATGCTCAGGCTCTAGATGCTCACACTTTTTATAAAGTGTAATATCAACCAAAATTTGTGTATGTGTCACTTGGAAGGATGCACACTAAGTAAACATAGTGTGAGTAGTATCCCCATATCAACTTGGTAGTGCCATGGGTATGGTACCTCCCATAGGTCTTGAACTTTATGTGTTTGCTCTAACACCTAATCATGTTATCTAAGCTCTTAATCAAATAACCTTATCTTCTATATAATTAGATTTTTGAACCTCTTCAGATATGCCACTCTATTCTTACTCATAATATGAAACATATATATGTGTATTATCCCACCTCAAAATCATACCTCTCTAGTACACCAAAAACATCATGTACATTATGATAAAAAAAACATAATTCCACATCAATAATCATAACCCAGTGGGTTGAAGCTACCAAAACAAAATATAACCATCAAACTACTCAACTTAAATTTAATATATAATTGACAAAAATATATACCAAAGGATTTATCTAGATTTATAGGAACCACACTAACCATAGGTGTCACTCTTACTATGGCTATCTCACTTCTATGTTTAACTCCCTTAATTTCAAGAGCTACATCACATTTTATTTCTCTAATTTGTATTATATAACCCTAATTGAGATAAAACTAGAATATTAATATAGATTATAGAATATGGAAATCAAGCATATATCTAAATATAAAATATTTAAGATGATTTGACAAGTAGCATGTGCTAAATATATAAAGTACTAAATAGATCAAGATACATAGATTTTTTGGGTTTACTATACGTAGTTGATAAAATTATGATATAATGGAAAGGAGTTTGAAATAATCCTGAGTGTCTCTCATATTTATAAATGACTTTATGTGTGTACAAGGTCACTTAAATCAAATTAGGGTAAAACAATCGATGTTACTGACTGTAGTTAATGTTAATGCTCTTGGCTATATTGGATTTATGTGACCATATAGTCAACTAAACCTACTTGTATTACCTCTGTATGTGTAATCTTGATTTCATATTATGTGCATAAAACCTAAAATAAATCTGCTTGTTAAAACCTAGGTCCTCTTATAAATGGTTAAAATTTATAATAAATTATGAAGTGTAATTATCTAAACTGACCCCAATCATCTATGTATATATTAATCTAAAAATGTAATTCAAGCCAAATGTATTTTCACCCCTTAATGTTAATGTCCAATTGCGATACTTTACTATATGAATGCACCTATAATCCTACTTTATATACTTGAAAATAATCACTCTTGACTTACCTTAGTGTGGTTCAAAATTAGGTGATGATTACTCATGGTGACTAATTTATAATTTGAGAAGAATAGGGTAGAATTGCTCAGTGTGTAGTATAGATGATTGATAGATAAATTCTAAGTTAGTAACAAGTATGGGTTTGATTTGTAATTATATAAATTAGTTTTGTTTAATTTCCAAGCCACCAACATGTTATATGAATGGGCTAACCCATATGAATGATTTATATTTGAAAAATGGTTATTGTTAGGTGATGGCCAGTAACATTACCATTAGGAAAGATTAGCTGATGAAATTATTTGAGCCTAAATTTATTATCATGGAGATAGAAATGTAGATCTAATAATCTATATATTTTTAAGTAAGATATTTATGTAGCTTAACATAGATTGAAAAGTTTGTGTAGATAGATAACAATAAAATGAGAGGGTTGGACTCATATCAAGCATCTAGATATGAGAGAATGATAAATTAGAAAATATATGTGTGAAAAAGTCATGTATGGTAAAGTGAGATCAAAAGTGACATCGTAAAGTATTTAATAAAATAATTAATCACCTATAAATATCCCCCTTTTTTAATAGTATTGAAATCTAATACAAATACTATAGTAAAAGGGCAAAGCTATACTTAATTGTGTATAACCAACTTTGTCTTTGAGAGATAGATCCAAATGTGAATCTTTTATTTAATCAAAACTTCTGACTAAAATGTAGTAGTCAATATATATATGCTATATCTAAAATTTGAAATTAAAAAATGAAAAAAAAAATTATGAGCAAGGAAGGATCACACTTGTATGTGAGTAAATAATGTTGCCATGTAACTTGTTGGAGATGATAATTCCTTACTGAATAATTTGAGAGCCATTCTTTTTTTTGAATGATATGGAGATTTGGGGTGAAAGTGCCCTAATTTTGTGTAAATATATAATCCCTTATGTTGGTAAGATAAATTCCTTAACCCTCATGAATAGGGAGTAGTGCTAAGATCATTGAGTGTCATTAAACCTCATTTAAAAAAACTCAAATAACTATTCTAGATATGATCTTGAACCTCAAGATGGTAAGGTGAGAAACACATAATGGGTTAAATATGGGTAATTACATGGATATTGAGTGACACAAAGCCTAAATGTAAATTAACTTTAAAATCATGAATCAACCATTGCAGATGAGCTTATAGATTTATGTTTTTTCACTACCTAGTCCCATTAAATTTTGTTTACAAGTACACAACTAAAATAGTGATCACTAAAAAATAATTAAATGTTTGTAAAATGTATCATGAATCATTGAATCAACACCAAATATAAGCTATCATAGTGTGTCTATGAATGAAATCCACATGCCCCATTGGATATGTACCACCTGATATATGATTATATGAATCTATATGCTAAATTAGAGAACCTATATATCCAATGCATGTGTATGTGAAAACATTTAATTCATGTTTCTAAGAACCATGTGTATTTACATGTAATATGAACTCAAGGATATATAAATATATATTTTGTCACTCATGTTTCTCTAAAGTGAGTGCATATGTATGACATATGACCCTAGGATATGTATCAATGTGTAAATATTTGTCACATATCTAAACCAATATGATATCTAAACCATTCTACAAATCTGAAATCTATATTATGTATCCAAAAATATTATTTTTCTATTCATGGAGGCTTGGGTCTCTATGAAATTCCCAATTATATTTCCCCTTTTGAGGTTAGGGATGTATCTTGAAAGTCACTCATGTCATGTATAAAGATGTAATCATATATAATCATGTCATCATGTGGATAATATGCCATCATAGTAATCTAAAAATATAAATAAAATATTTAATAAAAATTATATATATGTCATGTTGAGATAGATATATCAATTAGGTACATAGAAGTAACCGTCATAGATGTAAACAATGAATAAGGCTACACAGTAAAGAGGTGTATGACATAAATCATGTCTCCACACAAATGGGGAGAAAGAGAGACTAATATAATTATATTTCTTGGTTCAATAGTTGATTATGGATAACTTCCAATAGTGGAAAGGAGATAAAATAAATATTGAGAGTTGATTAGATATAAAACATATTGCCAATGCGTGCAAGGTCACTAACATCATACAAGGGAAAAATCATCAACATTACTGACTATAGATGATGTTATTTTCTATGGTTGTTTTATCACTATGTGATCATATAGTTATTTTCAACTACTTTTAATACCTATTTTTGCATGATATTGACACCTAAATATGTGTGCAAATCTATAAATCAGTCTCATTTTCCTTAAAACCCTCAATCTACTTGTGAAGGGTATAAACTTATTTAAAATAAGAAAATTTAATAAATAAAATAAATGTAGTCACTCCCATTTATGATTATCGAACACCTATGTATCCAATATTCTAAAGAGGAAAGTCAAGACACATATATTTATTCCCTTTAATGTGAATGTGTAATTGTGCTGCTTTGGTATATGAATTTACATAGAATCTAAATTTCAATAATTCAATATATTAACTCTTGAGTTGGATTTGTGTTTTAAAAGATAGATATTGACTTCTCCTAGTGATTGATATCAAACTTGGGAAGAATAAGACAAATTTTATTAATGCATAGTAGTGTATAAATGTTTGGTAGATAAGTTCCAAGTGAGTAAAAAGTATGGTTTTGATTTATATTTATATAATTATGTTTGTGTTATTTATAATGCCACCAACATTTTATGAAATTTGATTGACCCATACGAATTATTTGGATTTGAATAATAGTTATTTTTTGGTAAGATTCATTAATATTTCCCTCAGGATAAATTCATTGACAAAAATGTTTGAGCTTGACATTAGTGTCATAGAGAAAATAATGTAGATCTAATAATCTAGATATGTTTAAGGGATATATTTAGTTGGTTGGACATATAATGAGAGGTTTCTATGAACGGATGGAAAAAATGAGAGGTTCAAAATCATAGCAAACATGTTGATGTGAGTGAATGGAGAATAAGATAATATATACACACACAAGTCATGTATAGTGAAGTTAGGTCAAAAGTGACATTGTCAAGTGTCTAATACCATATTTTAGCAACTAAACATGTATATCTACATATCCAACATCACCTAAAACTTATAATAAGGGTAGGTATATTGGTATTATCATCACTCATGCCCATAATACTAACAACCTATATGTAGCTCATGTGTCATCCATTCCTAGATCTATGATAAGAATATTATACATCCTCATCATCAATTTATACTATCTCTCCTACCTTCAACACCAATAACTCATTGAATTATTGGGGAAATGAACTTAGTCTCCTACATACCAATCTATCCAAAGCATTATCCTATTTAAACCCAAACTTTCAGGTGACCTACTTATGATAAAATATATGAATTTGTCCACAATGATCCTAATACCATCAGATGACCTAAAACCTTCTTATCTCCCTAACATCCTACAACCATCTTAGATGATATGTAATTTCACCCTTGTGTAAGCCTCTATAAATGGAGGGTTATATTGTATATATACTCACTTGTCCTTAACCCTTTGTTATAAATTGAACTAGCTTAGTAAATTCGAAGTGCTTATAGGCATAGATTTTCATAAGTTTTCCTTTAACTTTCCCACCACACCTTATCTCTCATGTAAAATGATATAAATACTTATACAAGTGAGAAATCAGCTTCCATCCCCATACATAATAGAGTATCATGACCTTACTAGTTTATATTATATAAAATATTCCAAAAGAATATTTACGTACTTCCACAATTATGGAAAAGCCCCTATCATTATTTCATAAGGAATGAGACCATGTAGACTCCTACTCAACCCAATTTGTGTAATGATATTAATTCACCAATAATGAATAATCATAACAATAAATCATAATATGACTAAAATAGAGTAGAATATATGAACAAATATTGAGCCATGTTGAGGGGAAAACCTCCACAACCTTACGATAAGATCAAAATTCATAATATGATGATGAAATATTAACCAGTACCTCTATATATGCTAAATATGTTATGAAAATAGCCTAGGTTGACCTTACCATAAATGTTAAGTTATAGAGATGATCACATGACTTAATTAAAGGATAATCTATCCTCAAGTTGGCTACTCATATCCCAATATATGTTATAGGATAAGGTTATATCATTCACCCCATAAAACAAGTGTTTATTTATTATAAATGATAATTGGATGATTTAATATGAATTATTTATCTTCCCATAGAAATACTCTATTGATAGATCGTTCCAATTTATAACAAAGTATATGATCACCTTCATCTACATTCTCTTGAGATGATTCATGAAAATATCTTTTGGTTACAATGTGATTCTTCCTTCATCATTAAGCATCAAAAACCTTTTTTGAATGAGAAAATTTTTGCTAAAATATGAAAGATGATTATTGGGTGTATTTTTTGATGACTGATGAATCTCCAATTTAGTGTGCACCTTGACTCTTTGCATTTATGGTTTTATCTTCAAGGCAGATGTGCTTGACGGTTACTAGTTATCATAAAGTACTTTAAATGGATACCTTTTAGAAGAAGTATTTATTTTAGGTGTCCTCTTTAATGGTACATCATCAAATAAAATTAAATACTTTTCCACCATTTCCTAAAAACATGATGGTATTTTCACAGGGATATTTTTATTTCTCTAAAAATAATTGTGCTTTAGGCCCAACCAGTCTCTTTTTTAGAAGCATTTGAATTTGATAAGAGCTTTCCATATGCATTGCCTTTGCACACACCCATCTCAACTCAAGCATCTTGACTTCTAAAATAAAATGCATGAATCATTCCTATAAATTCATCTTGATTGTGTCCAATTTCATGAGGCATTAGAATCCCAAATAAAATATTAGACCTCCCCATGGGAATTGGAAATATAGGTTTTTTCAATATGTAGTTCAACATAGTGAGTTTAAAACTATGGAAATTTATAGAAAAATTAAGAATTCCCTCATTTGCAACCCTGAACTAAATGTTTGGTGTTGGATATATAAAATAGTTCACACATGAAGTGATTTATGACATTATGAGTACATCATGATTCAATCAATATGGTCACCTATTTTTTTTTCAAGAATGTTACTACCTTGAAATTTTATGTATTTCTAACACTTAATAGTTCATGGTAAGAGATACTTGGTTGGAAATCCCCAAAATTGAACTTAGAAATAACCTTTACAACTTTTTATTCATTCTCTTTTTCTTCATTGAACCCCTAAATTTAGAATAATTTATTTTCAGCACATTTATGTCCTTGAATGTAATTGTTGTCATAGTTAGAACATAAACCTTTCACTCTTTATAATTAAAATTTTTAGTTAATCATTTTGGTAGAGGAAACGATAACTTGTTGGCATTATATTATCATTAGTGCTATTGAATACATGTCTACTAGGTTGTGTGTGTGTGTGTGTGTGTGTGTGTGTGTGTGTGTGTGTGTGTGTGTGTGTGTGTGTGTGTGTGTGTGTGTGTGTGTGTGTGTGTGTGTGTGTGTGTGTGTGTGTGTGTGTGTGTGTGTGTGTGTGTGTGTGTGTGTGTGTGTGTGTGTGTGTGTGTGTGTGTGTGTGTGTGTGTGTGTGTCTTCTTTTGGCTTACAAGCCATGATAATAGAATCAAGAAAATTAACCAGATTAAATATACATACCTCATGTTGAATGTATTCCTTGAGACTACTAAGAAACAAGTCATTTGGGTTATTATTTTTATTCATATATACATACAATGATAGGTTATATAATTGATGAATATAATACTTAACTGAGACAATCTATCACAAATTTTCCAATTGGTTAATGTAAATTTTGATCACACTATTACTATAGTGTTTACATCCCCTGTATATAATCCAACCAAGTGTTAATTAGAAAATTATTATTATTTTGAGAACACAGCTACTGATACCTAATTATTTTTCTATGTTCAAGATATAAGGATACCATTTCCAACTTTTGTCTACATGGGATATGATGTATATTAAAACAATTATCCATTTAGTTAATCCAAGTGACTAAATCCTTCCCATAAAACCTATGCATTTCCACTTTTGGAATAATGTTATACAACAAAAACGGGAACCAAAAAATGGCAAAGGTTGAATTGTATTAAGGATCAGATTATGCTAACATGAAGATATACATTTGTTTGTTTTAGTGGTAGTGAATTACAATTGATTCAAAAACATTAATGGAAAATTGAGTCACTACCAGACCTCATCCAATTGGTGATTGTTTCTTTACATATCTCATTTCTTGATGATATTAGAGTGTATGTTTTTCACACCATACTTATGTTGGCTCAATTTATAATTTTTCAAAAAAAGCCATAGAATAAAAATATTCATTGATTCCTATTTTTGATTCCATATCATCTTTGTTAAGATTTTTTCATGGAATTTTAGAACACTTCCCTTGCCCCATAGTGTGCGATCCTTCCATACAAAGGATTTATAATGCATAATTAATTTTTAGATTTAAACAATATTTTACTAAATGATATCAAACTCAAGTCAACCTACAATAAAAGAAATTATTAAACACAAACCCATACTAAAATTTTGAGAGTTTTTTAGATATGTGAAGAAAGAAGAAAAATTACTAAAATTATGACCTATAGATCAAAATTATAAAAAAACACAAAATTGCATTAAATCACTAAAAATGATTACTAGGGCCTAATTTTTATTGTATATTTCATGACTCATTGTCCAAATTAGACAAAAAATTGTATAAAATTTTGAAATAGATTGAAAAACATAGGCATTTCTTAAAATTCAAGTGTCAGCCATACTTTTGACCAAATCGAAACCATGATACCAATTTTAATGAAATTAATTCACCAATAAAGAAGAATCAAAACAAAATATCACAATATGACTATAATATAGGATAATATACACAAATAAAAGATGAGACATTATAAGGGGACAAACTCTTCCAGTCAACCCATATTATGAATAATAAGTGCCATTAATCTCATTATCGATATAAAAAAAACATGGATGTATTTTTTTTTTAATATATCATAAGAAGTTTATAGATCTCTAAACATTCCCCAAAAATCATATCAGTTTAAAAATTACTTGAACAATAGATTCAATCTCCATGATCTACCTAGCGATCATTTAGATAAGCTACTCATATGTTTCCATACAAGGTGGAAAATACTAAGAGTTGATTGTTCAAAACTCACCTTTCCATTCAATGATATTATAACATTATTTATTGTACCTTGTGAATTTATATAAGGTGGTTTTATTTCATTCAAAATATTATATTTACTTGTAAATTAAATTTAATAGAGAATTGTTTTTGCCTATTATAATTATTTTCATAAATTTCATAAGTATCTATGTTTTAAACTTAGTTATGCATATTTGTGATATATATTATATTCCAATGTGATTATTCATAAATACATCAAAAATTCAAAACTTATAATAACAAGAGATTAAAATTTATTAGAGTCAAATGAATAAGCATTAATAATGTGACAACTTTTAGATATCTAATTTATTAAATTATCAATCAACAAATAACTCAAAAATAATGGGGAGTCTAAAGCATGACATAAATAAAAGTAATAACAATGCATAAAACAAAAAATATGCATCAAAATGATATTTTACCATCCAAAATAGTTATGAATCTTGTATACATTCACACTAATCTATACAAGAATATTATATGACCTGAATCAATATTTCTATTAAATACATGACCATATCCTTTATGCACTTTGAAAACATGCAATTAGATACAATTGAAAACAAAGAGTTGTACAATCTACTATTAACAATAGTCAAATAAAATCAGTTTGAATGTACTGAGAATGAAATAATGGTATAATAATTAAAAATATCTAATTTTTTTATAATAGAAAAGGCATAAACATGATATACAAAAATTACATAATAGTGACAATAATAATGTCTCAAAGAGGGACATGAAAATAATATGTTATTTTCAGATTCCAAGTTATTATTAGCTTGTTTGAGTCCAATGAGTTCTTGGCATAAAGCCATTATAATGAAACAAACATAATTTTTTTTTGAAAATAAACTCAAGGATCTAAAAACTATAATGTAATGAAAATAAAATAAATAAATAAGATACAATAGGTACCTAAATCATTCTTTGAAATCACCTATAATATGCATTACACACAAAATGATGGAAAAGGTGATCCATCTCTACATAAATAGTAGCACTTTATAAATAATGTGTTTACAAATTCTTTGTAGTACACAATTATACATTTTTTTTTGGGAAAATACAAAACTGATACAAAATATAATAAATATAAAGTAATAACTATGAAGAACATGAAAAATCATGTAATTTAAAAAAAAAATAACAAGTCCATTTGCTTCACATATCAAAGATATGGCTCTTAGAAGTTCAAAAAATTTACCGACATTATTGAACAAAATCCAACAATCCTATTTTTTGTGAAATTAATTGTAAAAAGTGACCAAAATTCTTTACCGAAAAATTCAGTGGCACAATTATAGTTCAGACAAAAAAAATAACACCTTTATAGCCTTCTTGGATCAAAATTTATGGCATTTAGATCGAAAACATCTTTAAAAAATTCCCAATGAAAACTGAGTAGCTCTTGAAGGATAAAATAATGGTTGGTCTTATATTATTAGCTTCCTACTAGGTTGGTTATTGGGGATGACATTTTATTTTATAACTTCAAGATTCTTTACGATAATAAATTGTATTCTTAGTTATTTTTAGTTTTTAAAAGCATCATAGTCATGACAATTGATTTGAAATGTTATATTTCAATCTATTTTGTAGATAGTTTGGATGTATTTATTTTTTATAAAGAATGTATAAGAGTTTTTGAATTTTTGTACATAAGATTTAAATTTAGATTTCTTTTTCTATATATATATATTCTCTATCAAATTTTTAATTGATGGGGTGAAGGAGATATCTTATATTACTCTATTGGTTTTTTATATTTGAGTTAATTTGTGGGGTTTGAGGAGTAATATGTTGATATCCAAGATAATATTTGAGAAGGCATATGAACGCCCTAAACTAACTTAGATTATTACGATAAACTGACTTACATTATTGCTATGAACTTAAATATGAGTGCACTTTTATTTTTGCTCTCACCATGGTGGATAGAGTTTATAGGTGCACTTTTGTTTTTGTTCTTAACATGGTGGATAGAGGTTTTTTTTTTTCTTTTCCTAAAATTAGTTATATGTAATGTACTTATTATTCCTTGACCCGTTTACTTCTGGTTTCTTAATAAATTTGTTTCTTGAGCACGTGTGATCCATCATGGATTTTCTTCTTATAGTTGATGCCATTCTACCATGGAGTTTGACTAATTCTTTACGATTGTATGAGTCTTATTGGTTCTTACAAAATTTAAACTATATAAGGGGTGATCTCAAAGTGCCAAAAAGACAATAGGAACCGCCATAATAAATAAAAAGCATTCAATCCACCCTTTCAAAGGTCGATCCAGCCATGCTTATATTTTTGTTTGTATAGTGTGTTATATTTAATTTGTATGGATTTTAAGCGTCGCACCTTTGAAAATTTCAATTCCATTCTGACATATATATGCACATGAAACACACCAGTTAGCCTTCCATTCACCAATATTTTGATCGATATTTCCTCTTTTCCCGATTGGATTAACCCTTCTCGACTTCAATCATGTCCTTATGAACTATGTGATTATATGGGGCATGTTTTTGAACCAGTGAATTGGCAATCACACTTTTGAAGTGATGGACATCAACAAAGGTCTGCAATATGGAATTCCTTTTTATCTCGTCTTTCCTTGTCATATTGACCGTCATTATATATTTGCGCACGCTCCGTTCACATAGACATTGGCAGGCTCTGGAGCAGCTAACGGCCCAAAATTTAGCAGACAACGAACAAGACTTTTATGGATTAGGGTTTTCACTGGAACAAATCCAAAAACTTGAATCTGTTCAATACAAAGGAAAATCAAGTGGGTCATCTGATTCTGAATATGAATACGCTGCATTTGCGTATCCCCAGTCGAACAAAATGAATAAGTTCGATATCTGCACTCATAAATTGATAGGATCTACACTCTTTAAGAATTACAAAATTTATATAAAAAAGTATTATTTATTAAAAATATTGTGATTCATTATACAGTATTTTCTACTATTTGAATTTGAATTTCTTATATTTTACGATAAATTTCACTTTACAATACTTTAATATATTTATTTTGTTTTATTTTGAGAAAAAAAAAATCATTAGTTTTTTTTAATAAATTTTATTAATATATTTCTAACCATATGAAGGTCTTTTTTATGATAAGAAAGTGAATTTATACCTCCACCAATTAAGACATTTGCAATTTACTTAAATTTTAAATATAAATTTTAGGAAAATAATACTTTTAAAATGTAAAAAAATATTAATTTTTATATAAATTTATGTTTAATGTTTGTTGTCATTTACAGTTAATTATATTTTTACTTAATATCCATTTTTTACATTCAATATGTTAGATACATCATCTTCATGCCTATTGATTTTATGGAAGAGTTATATTAATTTAAAAAAAATGTGTTCAATAACATGACACTGCCATTCAATGGTGTTGTGTGCTTGCATCTATTTATTGGATTTTGATGTAAATACTCAATTCCAATTTTATTCAATAATAAAGTGTTTAATACTATATATGTAATAGGACATAAATCTTATTCACATTCATGTAGGGCTTTCGTAGTCTCTCTAAGGAGTGTAGGTGATCTAACATATATTATAACTAATCTTTCCATTATATATTGCATTAATATAGAAACATTCCCTAAAATCACTTTGTCTAGAATATCATAATGCATGGCCTAAATTACTGAGTTCCACCTAATTTTTCAAAATTTTAAAACAAACATAAAAAATATACATTAGACCTCATATATATCAAATAAATCTATATCTACATAATAACTCTATTTATATTTTGATTACCTATACAAGTCTAGGAATTGGAATGATCATAAAAACATTATTAAATACATTGGATTATCGTGTATATCCTCCATGTCATCTTCATTCATCTATCATGTCATCAAGATTGAATCCATCTTCCCTTCTATAAAAATGAAACTGATGGTCTTGATCTCATATGAAGGGATTTCTACTCTAGATCCTTATCCAAAATATTCATTATACATAAATTTTTAGATCAAAATTTTCCCTTGCTTAACCTACTAAGTCTCTACTACCATCCCCAATGTGGGGGTCTCTCCTCTACTTATAACACTTTATCTTAGGTAGCTGATTGTAACTTCAGAATGCCTTAGTTTGAAGTCATTATAAAAACTACTACCTGAATAAGTGCCTACACATCCTCTTTTATCACTACCAATAACTTTACTCTCCACTAATTTATCCTTTCCTCATGCTAGGTATCATGTAGAGATCTCAAAGCTATGATGACTATCCTTATCCCCTATCCTCTACCTCCCTATGAATCTCTACCATGTCTTGCCCAATACAAAGGTAAGGCTATATATGCCACTATGAGTGGTAGCCCTAAAAAATCTAGTAACATAAATACATGAATTGGGATCTACCCACCAAGTAAAATTTCATGTACAATTGATCAAAACTTGAACTAAAATTATAGGTGGAAAATTTAGCCATGTGTATACTGAACTTGTGTACATAGCCCATACAATCCCTCTCCTAATTATATACAATGTGAGATTACACCAAATTTCTTGATCTCCTCTCCTAACTCTAGTAAATTATCATTCCACCTAAAACAATGATTATTTCAACTTGTACATATTTTTTCTCATTAATCCAAATTAACAAAATTATAGCTACCCAACCATCAGTTTCTCTCATGACAA
>JARHVA010005492.1:425000-475000 GCA_037957365.1 Torreya grandis
TAAAATGACAAGTTAGATCATATAGTTTGTCTAAAGAGTTATAAGCAAAATGTAAAAAACTATACTCTCAAAAACTCCTAATTACATTCCTAATGTAAAAAGAAAATACCAGAACTTGATGTTTCCCAAACACCACCTACTTACCCAATATTATAAGTATGGTATCTTAATCTACTTCCTTAATTGGGAGAGATATAGGCTAACATAAAGATGTGTCCATTCATCCAATTTAAAAAATTCTCTCTCATGAAGAGGAGAAAATATTCTCCCACAAATTTCAAGTAAGAATAGTCAAATGATATTTAGAAACAATTCCCATTTAAGAGAATAATTAATCAACATTAAGCATATATGAATCCTTTCAACATCATCATAATAATGTCAAAAAAGAATAAGACAACAAAAGTAGTTCACCTCTATGCTAACTCGAAGACATGAAAGTTCTTATAAGACCACATATCTTAAGAGTGAAATTAACATAAATAAACTCTTAACACAAAGGAATTATCAAGAAATACAACAACACATTACTAATAGGATTCCCACTGACCATAAGTGGTACAAAAAGGAAAATGGGCTTATGAAATTTTCCACTCGTAGGATTAGCACATAAATTAAAAAGAATCATCCATACCTTATTAAACATTGACAAAACCTCAATGACAAGGATGACTTGATAATCAATAAAGATGTAATCATATTCAAGATGTTCGATCTAAGTGATCAAACTATAGTAGAAAACTTTTTTTTCATAACTCATAAACTATACTATATACTCATCTACCCAAACCTCAAATACAACCATCACCATTAGGACACTTGATAAACCGATCTCCTAAACAACTCAAAGAGGTATGAGTGATCTTAAGAGTATGCACTCAATGTTTCACACACATTTTAAAAATGTTATAGAAATCCAAACATGGATAACCTAGTTTCACACTAAGACACCATAAGTCCAAAATCTAATGTAATAATTTATGACACTAGGTTCTCAAAACATGAAAATGCTAATGGATTCATTAAGTTCTCGAGTTCTAGCCATAGCTCTGATAGCACATGTAGCATCCTTTCTGCGATCTAACAATAAATACATAATTTGTTTTAAAAATAAACACATATGTAAAAGTAGGCTACATCTCATGAGTCTAGCATAGATAGTAATATTATTCACATGACAACATGACATCACTTCATAATAAATGATATTGATCTCCAATATCATGAGAGAAAGACAAATTGATATATAAAGTAATTATAATTTTTTTTACTTGACATATCCAAATACACAAATATTCCTATCAGTGTGCATAAAAATATAATTACAACTCTTTATGATAACTTACAATAACAAATACAATATAATATGATGTACAAATAGTATATTTAGCCACCCTAGAGCATATTTTTTGAACTTCAAGTATTTGTGCCAATCTCAAGTGTCATCTCTATAAGTAGTACCACTATGGGGAGGAAGAATATCCTTTGAGCACTTTTCCATACCAATCATGGACAAATGATCCCTTGCACTAATCCCATCAAGAAATGGCCCTCCCTTCATGGATGGATAGATAGTGATGTTGTGGAAACCCAGAGAGACTAAAAAATACTTGTGT
The DNA here is from genome assembly GCA_037957365.1 of Torreya grandis. Taxonomy (NCBI): domain Eukaryota; kingdom Viridiplantae; phylum Streptophyta; class Pinopsida; order Cupressales; family Taxaceae; genus Torreya; species Torreya grandis. The sequence goes on from JARHVA010005492.1 coordinate 426,617, forward strand.
ATTGTATGATTCTAAACTAAACACATATTGTATCATAGAAATATATTCTATTTCAAGATATCACACAAACATGTGAGTTACACTCATGAAATAATAATATCTCATAAAACATACTTTGGCCCAAAGTCTTATAAATGATAATGATCTAGATCAATCAAATTCATACATACCACTTGATCAGACTACCTTTATATGTCATTGTAAGACTAGTAAGCTAGTGACGTCCATCTCACTCCTTACTCTAAATCAAAAATGTAGATTGGTCAAATACAATTCAGCCACAAGATTCATTTAGTTAACTTCCTATTTACAAATATAATAAGAAACATGACAAACATAGGAGTAATCAAAGGATACATTTATATTTGTCCAATGTATAAATAAGTCTTATATTATTTCTATCCCATACTAGAAATAATGACTATAGTCTATACCGCCTAGGTAAAATATATAACTATAAATTTAAACAACCAAATTTATTTCCAAGCATACTATACATATGATAACCCATATTATCATAGTTTAGTATTCTAAGACATAACTACTAATTTCTTAAAAATAGTCACATAAAGTAGTCTTAAAAATCATAGAAACATAAATAAATGTATAGGTATGTATATATAATGAATAAATTCATAGCTCACATGGAACCTAAAAACATACCAAAATAGTATTCGTTAAACTATCAAGGGTTGACTGGATGTATATACATGTCTTACAAACTAATACAACACACACTATCCATAGGAATAACCAACGTATGTACATTAAATAAGACAAATGCAAACATGAGTTTAGGTAAAGTGATTATAGTATGTACTACCTAAGTACAACATACTTTTATATTATAGTACCCTATGATATCCCATACTATTATAAGTTTCCAAATTTATAAATATACATAACCAAATATATAATTTTAATAATCCAATGATCCATATAGATAACACCAGAAAACAAGTATAGAGTTATACCATTCAGATATAACTTGAGTTTAGACTATGACCTAGCATTCAAAGTAACATAACTATAAGTATGCATCATGACACATAATTATATACTAGATATATCCCAACATTTATACATATTAGTAATCTCTTAACATGTACTACACTTAAATATTCAATGTAGAATACATATGTCACATAGTCAATTAATAATTTGTAAGAAATAGAAAGCACATATACCCATTATGACATTTGTATATAGATCTTATTATATTTTCTAGGTTATGATCTCATATCCCTAAGAGACTTAACACAACCAATTAGACTAAATGTACAATACTTATGTATGAATACATGCATACCATAATATGCACCACATAATTCAATCAAATAACCAATATATGATTTATTCATATGAGTCATGGGATAAATATAAATATGATGTTTACCCTTTAATATTAATTTCATGAACCATGGTTCTTATTCACATAACATAAGTTTAGGTAATTTTCCAAGTACTTCCGATTTAACCAAACCAATTTTCCTTCAATCTAAAATTTTGACATATTCATTTTAATTTTCATATTACCTAATTTGTTACATACTTCATAGAGCATTCCTACTAAAAATGTAACTACATATCTCTCCATGTACATTATTCTATTATAAGATTAAAAGGCATACATAGATCTATTATAAAATATAATATAATAACTATAACCATAAATGTGTTGGTGTTTGTTCATTCATAAGTTCTCATTAGTTATAAATAAAGAGATAATATTAATATGGTTTTTCTCCTAGTTCATAATTGATAAATTCAATATTCCTATATACACAAAACAATTAGATATTAAAAGATATAAATATCTTGGGTTTATTCAAATTATTCATAAAAAATAATAATCCTTATTATGAGAACAAAGAGGAACTAAAATAGTTATATGATTTGTAACCCAAATTTATTATGTAGCTTGGATAATCACTACTAACACTTCGATCCTCAACTATGGTCTAATTCACATGGTAGATATTGGTCCCTCGGTGATATAATTTTCTAGGTTCCTCTTCCACTGAAGTTTACTTATACATAGCCTATCATGCATGTATATCTATTTTGAATTTTCTTAGCATTCATAATTTTGACTTGGGAAACACCAAGTTGACTTCCTAGTTAGAAGTGGGTCAATACATGAATCTCGACATCCATTTTAATATAGAAATAAATCTATTAAAGAAAGGCTAAAAAACTCAATGCCAAGAACTAAAAGAATGTGTAATGATGTAAAGGATTTCCTGGGATCCCTTTAATATTAAATTCATTAATGTTAAGCTTTAAAAACACATGACCAAATCCCTCTTATGTCATTAGTTTAACTCATCTCATGATAGAAGAGAGCTTAGACACACCACACTTTAGGTATGCTTCCCATTTCCCCAATAAGTAATAATAAATTATACTAAGAAACTAAATGTGGGTCTTCATCTATTTTTCCCCTTAATTCACAATAACATAAAATTAAATATGTGCCAACCAATGAATCATGATAGTCATGATGGTATCGAAGAGAGTCACTTTCACGATATAGTTGTTAAATGTAAGAAGCATAACTGAAGTGGATCATACTCCTAGAAAGAAATACAGCTATTAAACATATAGATTATATATATGTCATATCCATACATTGAGATAAACACATATTTTTAGTTTGTTGAAAGTAAAGAGGGGCTTTTTTAGTCCATTGAAATCCTTGACTGAAATGAAATGTGGGTCTACATGAGTTGGAACAGCTGAGATCAAAAGAATGGTGGTGGTGTTTATCTTAGGCTGAGTTAAATAAAAGAAAAGAACATAACTTTATATAGCTATAGGATTGGTGTGGTGCATATTGAAATGTAAATATTTAAGGAGCAAGAAAAGTGACTGTAGGATGATACGACAATAGTAACAATGGCTACATCTACCAAAATCTTTTACACCACCACTTCCCCCAAATTGATACTATTTAAAACTAGGTTGTTTACAAAGGAGTATGCCATTTTGTCTCTTTGTGAGATGAATCTGAAGGGCATTTCCCACTGTATAAGCCTTTGACTTAATTTTTTTAATGTACTTTACACCTTGCACTATATTTAGCAAATCGTAAAAAAGTTTCTATATGTAGAGCTATGAATATATGTTTAGAAGATCATTGTATTTTCTAAAGTATTATATTAATCAGACCATTATATTCACCATGATATATATTCTCACTAGAATAAATACCTCACACAAAACTATAGTTTTTTAATCTAGTTATTCTTGTATATAAACAAAAGTATTCTATCATCTATTCTTATATTTTGTTTAATTCATATACAAACAAATAGAAAATTTTGTATGTAGATGTATATGTGATAGCTTAAGATTAAACAAAATATACAATTATTTATGTTTATATATCAAAAAAAACATATAAACTACATAAATATATAAACATATATGTGTTTGTATATGTATTTAACTAGATATACTTTTGTATACAAATATATACAATTCATACAATACCGTAAATTGTATACATAATTTAATGCTAAACTTACTTGGGAAAAAGAAATGTCCTCTTATTCTCATATTCTTAGTTATATACTTTTCATTTCTTATCAAATATTCCAACTTGTGAAAGCATCAAAAATTGGAATGACATGAACAAGAAGTCCTTTCCTCTAAGCTTGCTCCTTTCATTCTCCACTACCTCACTCCACACACTCTAGTTTTCCAACCAACCCCATAATTAATATCCTCTTGATAAAATAAGAGAAGTATAGCTTGGAAACAAAGCTTTAATTGTTTTAAAGTCTTTTTTTTTTCCCCCATATTTAATTTTTATTACCTTTTTCTATTTTTATGTTTTCATATGGTTTTTTATTTAAAGATTATTTTATTTATTGCTCTATATTTATTTCTTAAATCATATGATTTAATTGAAACTTTCCTGAAAATCTAAATCTTTCTTCTTTATTATTTTTATTGTCAAACTTTCTATTTTCTTTCTACCTAAATTTTCAATAATTCATGAATTTATTAAGTATGATTTCAAATTTATATAAAAGTATAATTATTAATTTATAGACTAATAATCCAAATTAGCCTAATCAAGCAAATCTCAAAGCATTCATGGCCACCCACAAGGCACACTAGATGAAATCTATAAAACCATTAAAATATACTATCAAATAGTAAACAAACATCTATCTATTGTAGTTATTATTAAATACATTATGATAACCATTGAAATTATACATCTAACAAGAATTATTTGTGTAGTGTGTGTCCAAGGTTATTTCTAGCTCTTTGTTGACTTCCAACATCTCGATCTACATCAACATCTGTAATGATGCTCTTTCTCTGGCATGGTTGACGGATGAATTCTTTTGCTTCCACCTCACAACATGTAAGTCATTAGATCATATCTCATGATAAACATAAAATAATAATATAACCCAAATAACGTATTAATATGCTTAAAATGTAATCACATCTATTAATTAATATGTAATAAGCAATCATGTATCATTATCTAATTCAAAAATATTATATTATCCTGAAATAACATAAATTTTTAGTTTAATTAAAAATATAACCACTTCTAAATTTTTTATTTGTAGATATCCATGGGTAATCTATCAAGTTTGACTAGCAAGGAATTGAGATGTAACATCCTTCCCCCTAAAGCTAGTCATCATCTGCAATGACTCTTTCTCATATTTAATTTCTAAATTAAAATAACATTCAATAAATTAATAACATGGCATGCAATATTAAATTAATAAAATAATGTAAAATTACCTACATAACTCACCATAGTTCCTTGAAATTACATTATTTTGGACTATTGGTCCCACAAGATTGTATTCAATGACATTTGTTTTTTTAATAAAACATGGTTATGATTATTAATTAATCTAATTTTTTTTCATGACCACTCCAGGGTCTATAACCATCAAGACAAGCCTATACACTATAGTATTGACCACTTATATTACTTTGAAGGTTCCCACATCAGTGGAAAAGGTCACTAACTTCTTGACACATATAAGATCATCATGCAAGTCAAAGTAAATTATTAGGGAGAGTTTCACAAAATATTCTATCCCTTAACACATCTCTCTATCCTAGAAAGAGTTTTTCTCATCCCAGAGAAAAGTAATTAAGGAACCTAACAAGATCAATATGCATAAGTTAATACTAATGCTACCCCACATAGCTCTTGATATGTCTAAAATTCTAATACTATCACTACTCCATGGAGTTCCTGATAAGTATGGTGATGAATAAGAATTAGAAATACTATATTTATAGCGCATACAAAATCATGGAATACCCATCCAAAGTATACATTTGTATGGCCATATGAGCAAATTTGACAAATTTTGCCTATCAAATCCCATATTCGACAAGTCCATCTGTTGGATCCAACTTAGTAAAAAATAATTCAATGTGAGGATAAGTAGGATACCATTCTATATCTTAGAACTCACATTCCAATTCACCACTCTTCCTTCAGGTCTCTGTACCTAATGATCTTAAAATGTGCACAATGTTTCAAAGAATCATAATTTAATGTTAAAATATTTTTGAAAGAAAAGCTAAATTATTCTAGATGTATCCTATTAGATACTAAATATATCATATAATCAATCTGTAATTACATTAAGTTACTACTAGTCAAACATTCTATAATCAAATTTCACAGCTTAATCTATTCTTTTTTTTCATGATTAAGAGGAAATAATGTTATAAATAACATGATATACATAGGTCAATAAATCACACCATTATTTTAACCTTATAGTAGAATAAACAAAACAATATTGAATTACATGTTCAACTAGCACAAAACAAGCTAAAAGTTTATTCCAACTTTTAGATTGACAAGATGCTTTATACCTCGTATACCCTACTCGCTTTTGGTGAAAGGTATAAAAATATCTCTCCAATACAACATGTTATAATCAAAATATAATAATATGAATCTATGCAAGTGTGTATAATACTAATTATAATTAGCTTATAATTATTAGTATATAATTTAATATATAAATTAAGGTTTTCCATCTCATGTGGTTTTAAAATCATAATTTAGATCATGTAGTTACTCTAAAGAGTTATAAGTAAAAAGTAGAGAACTATTCTTTCAAAAAGTCCTAATTACCCTCTCTAGGTAAAAATAAAATACTACAACTCAATGTTAAAAAAGAGGTAAGAAATTTAGGTGTTAAGGACACTGACACATTATGAGATATGCAATTACTTTGAATAATGGCATCTAGTTAGGATGTTTCGACACTATAAATCATACATATATTCAAATTTATTATTAGGAATCCTAAATACTAAAGAACAAGATCTATAGTTATAGGAAAAAATGTTCCTTGGTTATATGTCCTTATAAGTGATGCTTAGAATTAACATTAATGAATGAGGAAATAATAACATGAGATTATAGTTAAGACAATGAGCAAGGAACAAAAAAATAGTTCATACAATAATGTGTATGCATTCATTTATAACCAAAAAAAAGATTTCCAACATTTATATTTTTTCTCTTTCAAGACTTCTATCACCACTTACATTCTTTGTATAAATTTTGCCCTACACAATGGGAGACAAGTGGAATCAAATTGTTTTTTCAGTCCCCACCTTAAAAATCAATCGATTTTATCTAGACATGGGTGAAAATTTTCATTTAATAGAAAGGAATAAGTTAAAGTGTAAAAAGTCAGATTAATTACAATTGTTGATATAGAAACAAAGGAGACAAATGGAAGCATTTTATTCAAGAAAAGTATATATACTATCCCCAATGAACCAAAGGTGATAGATAATGATGAAATGAATAATCACTATGAATGTTTACTGAAGAGTCCAAATTATGTTATGTTTACACATTTAAAGTATGAAGTTCTCAATTTTTTTGATGATGAATTTATGCAAAATGATTTACCCCTAATGATGATTAAAATTACATGGAAACCCAAAATTGTGAAATTAACAATGAAGAAAAATATATAGAAACACTCAATAGTGAAGCTGAGAATGAATTAAACTATACATGACCAATAATAACTTAAAAATGTAGTAGTGAAGATAAAATTATGGAAACACCAAATCAACAAATTTTACCATTAGCAACACATCCTAGGAGTTTACATAGAAGGCCGATGTACTTAGTTGAAGTCGATGAAAACATTTTGAAAGCAATGCCTTAGAAAATTTCTGATCACCATTCAAGAAGAATAACTAATTTTTTTGGGGATAATTAATTTGAAAAATTATACGATAGTCAAAGATGTCAATTGATTATTTCGTTGATGAAATTCGTTAAGATAAGACCTACCATGTATGGGCTAGGACTAAGAACATCTATTACTGATGGTGAAAATAAGGTAATTGTTGAAAATGTATAAGATGTATACCATAATGTAGGTGTGAAAAGGCACTCAAAAGATTGTAACACTACTCAAAGCATAATTAAAATGTATAGTGAGTGGTAAAATAGGGATAAAATTATTTATTATAAAAAAACAAAGAACCAAACATAAATATAAAATAAGAATGAAAATAATTGGAATACATAAAAAACTTAATGGTGCTAATAAAAATGAGCTCTAGGAATTCTTTGGTAGACTTCCATAAAAATACAAAGCTATAGCAGATAGTATTAAAGATTTACTTCCACAATTTTGGAAAGATGACACAAAGATTTCACCCAATACAAGAGATGTAGTGAAAATAAGAGTTGGTTGTCATAACCGATAACTGCATCCAAAAATTTATTAGCTATGACAAAAACATAATTATACTTCAATATTTTATAGAAATATCCACAAATTTATATTATTCAAATGAGTTTTGAGATGGCCAAACAATTATATGTAAAAACATAATCATACACACAATACTTTTTATTATATGAAACATATATAATTTTCAATGCATTATGATATTTTTCTTTAGGTACATTGTAATTTACATACTAATTTTTTTTTTTAGGAGTGTGGCATAGAATTTCCACCAAAATCAGGTAGGTAATGTATTCCAACATTTTTTTGATACACTAGATGGATAATTTTTTAATATCAAAGCATGTTTGGATGGAACTTACAACATTTGTGGTGGATTGCCAAAATTGAAAAGTTATACCCATGAGGATAGTACAAGTGGAATTGGATAATAATTAGTTGGGTTTAGAGAATAAAAATTAGTGACATGTCAATTAAAATTTGGAAATGAATCTGAAATGTTTGGGATTCTTACAAAATAAATATCTATTTCATAATTTATGGTCAAATTTAGGGAAAACATTTTTTATGAGTATGAACGGCATATAAAAAGATATAAATGGTTGGATGAGAAACTCAATTTTAAAAAACACATATTACCACTTGGATTTACTAATTTAGTAGTCAAATTTGCTGAGAATTAAACATTAAAAGTAGAAATGGGAGCTTAGCCACAATACCACATCTTAATATAGGTTTCTATATTTTTGCATATAGCATTCATGAATGGGGTGCCTGCATGAAGTTGGGGGGGGGGAATAATACTACTTTTATGTTTAAACTAATTTGAACATTTATACGTATGAATTTTTAAAAAACAAATATGTAGTGTTTTCACATAAGATAAATAATTACTAATCCAAGACTATGCACATGATTTTATGCATTAAAATCACGTACATAGTTTTCTGCTTTAAAACCAAATACATTATTTTATGCTTTAAAATTATGTACTTAGTTTTATTCTTTAAAACCATGTACATAGATTTATGTTTTAAGATTTCATATGCATTATTGATGACATAAATAAATAGTTTTTTTATGCCTTGCATTTGGAATTGATTAAATTACAAGAACATAAATAAAGACCTGAACTTACATTTTCTAGAGACAAGAAAGGAACTCAATAATGACAATGGCATGCAAGAGGAAACATATACAAGTGAACTTCAGTGTAAGTAAAAAAAAAATTAGTGACTATTCTTATATTTCCATTGTTTATTTTCTATTTTTCATCACATAATACACCTTCATGTGTAGAGGGCAATGTAGAAAGAGAAAATGAACCACCTAACTATCCTATAGTTTTTCAAGACCCCTAGCTTAGTCAAGAGGATTTGGTAGATCATATAATAGAAAACAAATTTTTTTTGATAAATTAATTAAGGAAATGAGGGATCCTAGTTTAAACAATCCCCATCAAACTTATATATAAAATAAATTATAGATATTAATACATGAAGTTGACTCGTTAATGAGTCAAATTGATATGTAGGTTGATTATAGAAGTAGATGCAGGGCATACTATTATAAGAAATTGTTTGAGACCATTCTAAGAGATAAGAAATAACCAAAGCCTAAATTTTTTCACTATTAATTGGTGCAAGAACTACTGTGTAGCTAGATGTGACAGCCAAATAGATTCTAAAGCACTGGTGCACCCACAAGTTGATTAAACAACTAATTTGGCACTAATGGTGGATGGTTTTTGATCACCCACATTGAAATAATAATGAGCTGCCTATTTATTTTTAAGAAAAATTTATTGTGAATTTGTCCTTAATGAAGTTTCAAATTATTTTGATTTCTTACAGTTTCAGTGCAAAGGAAAAGGCTTTGCACATGATAGGTTGGGTTAATGTTGTGCACCTAATCATCTTGGGAGAAGACATATTGATAAACCATATCCTACTTAGACACTACTATCTATAGTAAAGGAGACTATAGATATTTATACTTTGTATACACTTAAGGAACTTAGTAACACCCTCGTTTAACATACAAGGCATGTTTCTCATAATACTGCTAACAAGGGTGGATGTGGGGAGGCTTCACCAAGTGATATTGCCTGACCTCACCATCATAACTCATGTGGTGCTATATGCACTGGACCTAAGGAGGATGAGGATAATTTCATATAGCCTACTCATGATAGTCATTCTAGGGGATCAGATGATATTGATCTCATTGATGTGTTTTAGTCATCTACATTTGGTCTAGACCCCTTGCCTATAACTTCCTAGGTATCTTGTATATTTTATATGTTGTTAACAAAATTGTCAGGTCCATGTGAAATTTTAAATATTTGTATAATTTATAAGGTAATAATTATTTTTCATATATATCTTAATAATGTATATGCAATTCTTATGTTGTAGGAGGATTATGGACACTACACAAGCACATATGTTGCTAATATTTTGCCCACATACACATATATAGAGGTAATTTTTAATGATTAATTTATTTTATGGTTCATTATATGTATGTACTTATATATGTGCTCAAGTGACTCACAATGATATTTTAGATATTTAGTTGATGGCCATGCAAAACACTTCACCGTCTATTCAAGCAGGAGCAAATGTAGGCATTGTTGCTAAGATTTCATCTACACAACAACTAACTGAGGTATGACATTTCAATTTTTAAGTGTAAATATGAATTTGTGTTTTTTAACTTTACTTTTTAATTTTTAAAATAAATGATGCATAAAATAATTATCTATATATACTCCTTCAGCAATGTCTTCTAGTCTTGTTCAAATGATTAACAGGGATCACATAGAAAAAGATAATTTATTTTTTTAATTTAGCTATTATATTTTAATGATTTGGTCAGTTAATTTAAGTGTATATGCATTAATTTTAAATTAATATCTTTCATATATATTTACATGGTCTTACTATGGTTGGTTCTCTTTTTCACACTCATGTTCACTAGCCTCAACCTATCATTGAACCTATTGAGCACCAGGGGCAAATTAATTGTGACCACTAGATTTCATATGCCTTAGCTAGAACTATGGCTCCTTGTGTTTGATAGGGTGGTCTATTTTTTTTAAAACCTTGATAAGGAGGACCTTGATCTCTGAAAGGCTAATATGAGGTTTGATTTATTATTGATAAGGCCTACCCTGGTATTCCTATCTTTTGAGTTAAACTATTTCATTCCCAAAAGATTGCAACAAAAATTTTAAATATCCAATCTCGCTAGCCTTATTATAAGGGGATATAAATTATTCTTGGGGGGATGGAATGAGGGATAATTATGGAATTTGAGGAACTTGAGGAGGTGGGATATATTAAAATTCTAGGAATATAGGCATTGGGGGCCTTGAAGAAAGCTTACCAACTTGTATAAAACTATTTTTTACTCTTGTGGTAACCTCATAAGAAATTGGCAAGGTTTTACCACCCATGGAATATGTCATCACAATAATATTAGAATCAAGGACTCTTAGATAGTACAAAAAGAAATATTATATGGACAGTCTAATCACTATAGGAATCCTAGTCCTTATCTTTTAGAATCTAAGGTTAAAGTCAAACATGAACTCATGGGGATCTCTCTGAATGGTAGTCAGCTACTCAACTAATGATAGGTCTTAAGATTTATCTAAAAAATGAATGACTAAGTCTTCACCTAACTCATCCTAGGTAACAATGGAATTCAAAGGAATATTTATATACTAATGTAATGCTTTTCCTTTGAAAGAAGCAACAAGCAATCTGATAGCCACATTATCTTTAACAACATTATGCATGAAGTAAAGGTTGGAAACATCATAGATGTGTCAAATATCAATTTTTTGATGTTTTATTGGGAATAATGGGATAATTTTAATGGAAGACATATGAATGCCATTAAAATGGGCCAGATTCAATGGACTACGTCTATTGAATAGGATAAACACTTGATTCCTAATAGTCATTTGGATAGTGGGGATTATACTACTTAAGATAATAGGATGACTAAGAGCTAAATATTGATTTTGGATATAATGTATTGTCATATTAAATATTTATTTCTTATATGAAACAACATGTAGCTCAATGAATTCATCGGGAGTACTTTTACTAGCTGACCTTATAGTAATTTTTGGCATGAGAATGTTATCTAAAAACTTGAAGAATATTCAACTTCTAATGATGGTAGATGTATTTTTATAATAGAGATGCTTCTCCTTAGCTCTAAATTTTATTTATCCCAAGGAGAATGGGTCCTATCAAGTATCCTAGAACTGTTGGCATCTTATGTTTTACCCCAGCTAAAAATGGGATTGTTCAGATCCTTTTTCTCAAACCTAGTCCAACATGGGATTGACCCTAGGCTATGGGTCACCTAATATTGGGTTAAAACTCTAAGAAAATTTTGATTCATTTTGGGGCTATCACCTAAAATATCTTATTTCTAGGAAAAGAGGAGAGAGATTAAAAATAATACACAAAAACATGTAAAAATGAGGTGATGCACCAAATGTTCTAATCCTTACTCTTGCACAACATACACTACAGAACACATTAAATAATACTAAACATCATTTAATTCACTATCTAATTAGATTACACATAATTATTTAATAAAAAGGCATGGACTAACTATTAACTTGACATGGGATGGTAGTTATCCACTTTCAAACTGACTAACAGACGATATATGTACTTATAATGACATGTAATAAATACCAAAATACTTCATGAAAATGAGTAAACTTAGAAAAAAATAAGGAAAACATATATTCACTTAACCACATCAAATAACTTATGAAACACACTTTGATTTATCTTAAAAATTGAGGGATTTAGTCTTTTATTGCATGAAATAGGTGTTACAATACAAATCTTGCAGAGTCTAGTCATGCCAAAAAGAGGGGATCCTTTTCAAGGCTTAGAAGCCTATATTTATAGTATAATGGGATGAAAGAGATAGGGATCATTGTGTAGAAGGATGGATAAGGGAGAATAATGATCAAGATTTCTAATCATTCTAGCATTAATGCCATTAGAAAAGATCTTAATGCCTAAGATTACGTTTGGAAGGTAGTCATAACAACTATATTAGTCTCTTTCAATTTATTTTTGGCCTACATTGATGCTCTTTATGAAAACAATGATGGGATTAATTAATTTAAAATTTGAATTCTACCATCAAAGCAGTTACAATAACTAGATTAATTTGGTATGATATCATTCTATCATGGATTACTCCCTACTAGTTTATTTTTTAGCATATAAGAGTGAAGAAAAGGGTCATAATCATGCTACTATCTTTGGTGATGAACCCTTTGAAACTGAGGTGTCTACCTCTATGGCCTCCCTTTAAAACATTTTATTTTGTTTGACCTTGACTATATTCAACCTTTATTTAAAGTCTCAAGGCTTTAACTTTTAATATTATCCCTTGATCTTTATTTGGGTTTGTAAAAATGTGCCATTTGGTAGCTCTCCATTTGTTCTCAGGATCCTGATATTAGCTTCATCTACCCCTCTTATTGCACCACATGGTTTCCTCACATTCATCATGAGCTTAGTTGACCCTTTAAACTTACATGTACCATTGATATTATCTACATGACTTAATGCATGTCATTGATCTTTATAAGTAAGATATCAAACCCACACAGTTGATCACCTTGTTTGCCATGATCATGACACTTGACACCATTGTGTTTAATATTAATAGCCTCTAACTTTTTGACCCTCACTTTAACCATTAGATCTTCATGACATGATTGAATGTGCACCATTGATCTAAATAGACCCATTAACTATGTCAGATTACTACTCACCATTGGATCTTGATGCAACTACCATGATTTGGACACTTTTAGATTCTGATTTGGTGTTGGGATCTACTAATATATTGACCTCTGCTCACCATTGATATACTTTGGTATAATTTAATACACATCATTAGATATAATGGACCAATTGACACTATCCTCACCCATGCATCATTAGATTTTCATTTAGTTACCCAAGATCTTGACACTTGTTAGCCTTGCATTCATCCTTAGAACATTTGAATTCAAATATCTATTTTCCATTAACTTTATTTGACATTCTCATGAATGTCTCATTCTTCTTATTCAACTTTGATGACTTGTAACTTGAGAAAGAAGCCTCATCAAGTCACAAATTTTGTAGAGAATATTCAAGGTTTGATGAACATCATGTCCATGTAATCCTTTGAATCTTTGAGGCCTACTAAGTGAAATTATAAAAGGCACAATCAAGCTAACCATCCATTTATGCATGACATGCCATGATAGTCTAATATTCAAAGTTTTATTTTTTTTTATCTTTTGACTATTTATGAGTCAGGAACTCTCCTTAGCTTCTCTATCTAGGTAAAAGCTTGGTATTTAGACCAAAATTGGCCAACCCAACTAGCCCAAAGTTAACCAATAAATAATGTAATGATGGATTCTAAGAAACATACCCTTAAACCTATAAATGAAATAAAAATTAGTGGCGAACAAGATAGATCAAATAAAAACTACTGTAACAAAACTAATTTAAAGAGATTCTCTCTTTTTTAGTTTTGTATTTGAGATATGACAGACATAATTAATTAATCTGATTCCTTTTTACCTCTTCCTTTCTTCCCCTTCACTAGCTCCTACCCATTCCCCTCCTCTGTATTTGGCAATGTAGATAGATAACTCCAAATCATCCTCTATAATTTGAGTCGTAAGAGCATCTATTAATCCTTCCACTAAAAATGGGGTAATAACTTCTAAGGATTTGACATTTTTCTTTATATGATTTTCATAAACCTTTGCTAAATTATGTTTAGTCTTTTGTAATTCTAATTCTAGTGTCCCCTTACCATCAGGATCTAGGTTATGGACTCCCCATCCTTGACTAAATATTCCACTGATGTTTTTAGAATCATTTTCAATTCATCTTCTCTATAATCCAGACTTCCTTCCATTGTCATATACTCTACCTCTACATCCACCCACCAATTATTACGTCTCTTATGTTTCATGCTACGAAAATCATTTATAAGATGTTCCCTGAGGAAAAATCAATGATATCTAAATAAGAGGCTCTCATAATATATCAATCGAATCCATGTTCTAGTCCTCACAACCAACTCCACCTGAGATGGGAGTTCTTTGGAGAGATCAACATAGGTAAGAAATTGGTTATAAGTGGAATGCCCTTGTACAATAGTCATATAATTTAGACACCAAAAAATTCCAACAACATCACTAATAACATTTAAAACACCCTCATTCCAGAACTAAAGCGTAAGGTTTGGCAAACGGATCTAGATAGGTTTTATATTATACATTTTTTTATGGGGGTTAAAATTTGAATTCAAAGGTTTGGATAATAGCCGATATGTCTCCCATTCCCATGAATATGTGAAAACAAGATCTTTATCAGTTACAAAATCAAAAGTAACAATGAAATTACCTTTTACATAGGGGTTAATGGTAATTTAGCCATCAACAAGAGATTTCCAATTATTGGTAATCCAATCATGAATATATTGAAGAGAAGGACATAAACCCTCAATTTTGTAGATCATTCAAAACTTGAATAAGTGTTATTACATACTCACAATCACTTCAAGAGCTTTGTTTTCAAAATTAACAACATGATTATTATAGTTGGGGATAAATATTTAACCCTTACTTTTCTTGATGATGCATTATCATATGAAGTACATAATTGAGGTTACATTTACACCTCCTCCATTACCATGGGATCACATCTCCTACTTTCCTTATGAATCTTAAGAATTGAAGCCATTGTTAGAACTACTTGAGACACTGCTATAGATCTTTCCTCATCCATTGAAAAAGAAAATACAAATGCTTGTATTATTATCTTATTGTAACCTTTGTTTGTCACCAAATCTAAGGTTCTTCCTATGATAATTCCATTTCTGTCTACCATCACCATATTGGTATATGTTGTTATAGATCCAGGTATCACCGTTGCCTTATTTGAAGATGTTGCTACTATAGAACTAGGGTTTGCCTTTTTTGCATGTACCACCATAACAGAGCCAAAATTTTGAACTTGTTGACAACAAAGAGAAAGTAACTCATAATATTCTATAAAAACCTAAGAGAGTATTTTTTGGAATTAATGGCATTGAGGTGTCAGCCTGGTAAGATGTTAAAAAATTACATCCAATCATACATAGGTAATATTCATTTGGAATTTTTGAACCAATATATTGGTACAAATAAAGATACTAATTTAAAAGGGGATTCCAACTATATTAAATTTGGGTAGTGAATTCAAATAAAAATTAGAATATTCTAAATACTATAGTTTAATGTGTTCTATAAAATAATTTAGCAAATGATAACCCCATGGCAATGGCATGGTTCCATCACCATTCTCCACCATGAAGCTAGTTATTGAAGGCCATGTTTACACAACATAAAATTTAACATGATGGTGTGGATTCATAAAATAAATATCATATTAGCTACATTTAATTTATATTTTCTTTGTAATAGTCACTAAGTATTTTAATCTCTAGAATATATGAGATTCCTTATAGTGCAAATACCTTATTTAAACAACAAAAGGGATTTCCTTCCTAGATTTTTAACAAATTAGAGTATTCTATAATAACTTTGACACTTTTAATTTGATTAATAAATTACAATAATTTTTTAAGAGAAAAACTACTTTATAAAATAGTTTTTTTTATTGTAGGTTGTTTATATGTATTAAATTTAAAAATCTCATACATTTGCACATTGAAATATTGACCAAATAATGAGGAAAAACAACTTAAATTTTATCAAATATCTTATTAAATATTCAATATTTCAATATAAAATGGATGTGAAATATACTATTTCTTTATTTATACTCTAAAATATTATAACTTGATAAAAATTGTGGTTAACTAAACCCCCCACCAACATATAAATCTCTTTTATATATATTAGTTAGAGAGTCAAACATAAAATCAAAATTATGAAATTTTACATAAAAATAATAATAATAATAATAATAATAATAATAATAATAATAATAATAATAATAATAATAATAATAATAATAATAATAATAATAATAATAATAATAATAATAATAATAATAATAATAATAAGATGCTGATAAAAAGGTGATGATTATGTACATTGATAGCTAGGGAAAAAGACTCATCTCTTTGCATACATACATCGATAGCTAGGGCGAAGTACTCGTGAGTTATGACTCTTGACATTTCATATACCAAAAAAACAAATTTGGTAAAACTAATATTCAAAGAAAGTCAAAAAAACACTTTTGATCATCTTTTAATAGCAATTCATGAATCACAAAACTAAAGATAAAAATAATAATAAGAATATCACTCATAGTTTTATGGTATTAAAATCCTTTAGCAAGCTAGCTCTTTAAAATTCACCCTAATTCAAAGAAAGCAATAGGGAAGGTGAAATTAAAATTTTCAATATTTATAAAACCAATTACATAAAATAATGCCTTTAATTATATGTTTGTATGAGCAGGTCAGTATAGGATCCAAACCTTTAATTGAGAGGTTAAGATAATGACCATATATGAGTTCATTTCTCTCCTTATTACTATAAATATGAGCTCCCCTTACACACTAAATTTAGTACCTTTGCCTGCTATTGCTGTGATGGTAAGTAATACTCACTTATCATTACTAAATCTTCCCACTTCTTATCATTCTCCATTATTCTCTACAAAATAGTAGTTTTATAATCCCTTATAGACTAGGCTACAATGGGCACCACTTAGGGTTGGAGCAGATGTAGTTAAGGGTGTCTATTTTGTACCTACCATGACTTTGTAGAAATTTTCCAGAATCTCATGCGAGAGTCACTGATTAACTGAAGTACCAAGATCCCCTACGAAACCTAAGATCTACCTTCCATAAGAGAAAAAATAAAAAGGAATAATTTGAACAATAAGGATGTAATTAATGAAAAAATGGATTGATTACAATAACATGGTGAAGAGGAATATAAATAAAGAGTACGGGGAGTTAACTGATAAGGTAAATCACTATGTAACTAAGTTAAGCTCACTATAAAACTTAAAAAAGAACTCAAATTAGTACTCAACTGAACCTTGCGTGGAACTCATTGTGAAACTCACCTTTTCACCCTGTTATCACACATACCTAAGTTAAATCTAAAAGTGTAGGAATTATCCATTTAATAAGTAAATGAAATAATTAATATCCTGCACCAATAACCCTCCTTAAGCATAGCTTATCTGGGTCAAAAATAAAATATGGGTGTTGAAAACAAGGCTTGATCAGTTACCCACATATAATGCAACTCTCATTAAGTGGAGTAAAAGGAGAAAACCCAATGGAAAAAAAACTACCCCAAAAAAGAGAGACAATGAAAAGAAGTTAGGACTAGAAAGCTCCACACTAACACACCTTGAAGAATTGAATCCATCACAAAAATATAATCCCATATGAGAAGATGTAAAGAGAAGGTATGGGGATGCCCCCAAAGATGAGAAGGATAAAACCCCATGTGAGGAAATGTTCCCTCGCAAAATAGAGATGAGAAGAGAGACCATGTAACTGCTCCTCAAGATGAATCCCATAGTGTTGGATGATGCTTGACATATAACTAAGATGAGGAACCATGAAAATAAAATAAAAATCCTACCCTTAGGTAGAAATAGAACTATAGATGTGTGCATGATGTCTTCCCATTGTGGATAAGAATATATAGGAAGAAGGATAAATGTCTTTGAACTCTGCACATAATCATAAGACAATAATGATGATCCTAAAAATTGCTCAAATGTCTCCAATACACTATAAAACTATGATTGAATAGGAGGATGAAGAACAATATGTGAATAATATATGGTAATCCAACTCCATCAAAGCTATCATCAAATATAAGATAAATGTCCTCAATGTGGTCCTCCAAATCTGGAAGATGGGACTCTACAAACAATAATGATATATCTGACAGATATGTGTTCCAATGAGTTATCTCTAAAAGGATGATAATGTCCTACTAAAAATAAATTAATGTAGCAATAGGTAATAAATATGTGATTTTGATAAGAGGAAAAGCAATATAATTCTATGTGTCATCTGAACTAGCAAGACATATCAAATATGCAAGCTCCCCAACTATATCATCATCAAAAGGTATGCAATATACATCATCAAGGGGTGTGGCAATCTCTAACAAGATCATTTAAGAAAGGAAAGATATGTGGGTCTCCATAGATCTCTTAAATGCTAGTGTAAAGAGTGTGTGGGCACTCAATATGTGAGATAAAACACATAGTGTCAAAATCAACACTAGAACCAATCAATCCTAAAATATGATTAATATAATTTCACTATACAAATTTTCTAATAGGTGTGTTTTGTTCAAGTGTGAGTCGTTAAAGAGAAGGCAAAATATTAAGCCACCTGAGATGTGTCAAGATGCCCTTTTGCCAAGACTCATAATTATCCTTACCCGATGTTACCACAGAAGGGTGAATAGTAAAACCCATGATACCTCCTAAAATAAATTAGATAGCGATCAAAAATTTAAATATGTATTGATGATAATAAATGAAGCCCAAAAAAATAAACATAACTTCTCCAGGTGCCAAAATGTCCATAATATCAAACAAAATCCATAAAATTGACAAATTGAATATATAATACTTGAGGCTGAAATTGAAAAATGTGCATTATGGCTGTGTATAACTCCTCAATACCTTTCCAATGTCATAAGAATCACAAATATTAGAGATAGTGTTAAAAATATATGAGCTCAGAGGCCAAAAATGTGATCTAAAGTTAAAATAGTAATAAACTATACTAGACATAAAATCTAGAAAAAATACTTACACCACTGAATTTCTCTTTGAACCATCTTTCCAAGTCTATTTGTTTTCAAAAATATGACTCCATTTGCTCAAGATATGAATTATTTACTAAAAATACTCCTTTAAGGTAAGGAGATAAAAAAAAAATCACTATTCAATATCTTTGATGCCCATATGACCAGGCGCTGAGTCTCTCAGGGTTGACAACTAGGGCTCTAGTCACTCATATAACCAAGATCTAATAGCCTGGGGGCTAATGCCTAGAATCTAGGTACTGGTCACCCTAGTGACTAGGGCATAAACCCTGGGGGTTAGTCCTCAAAAAGTAAAAAATAATTTTTTATTAAGAAAATAATAAAGAAACTCAGTTGTACCTATGCATAGAAATCAAGATGGCATGAAAATCAAGGTGGCATGGAAATCGATGCAACATAAAAATTGAGATGGTATGAAAATTGAGGTAGCTTAAAAATAAATGTATATAACAATAATAGTGTAATTTAGGTGCCATACAACTATACAAATTTCGTACATGTATGGATTTCACAACACTAAATTTTTTGAAACTCCAAAAAGAATACCCAAATTTTTTTTGTTGCTAAACTATATAGTGCCTTATATTGAAATAGTGGTTTTTTGGCCTTATGAGCACAATGGTGAGGTCTGCTCTACTTAAAAATGCATCTTACAAAATATCTTACCCAAATTTTTCTCAAATTTGATAAGGGGTTTATGAATCTGGAGTTTTGATACCATGTAGAAATTCACTAGAATCTCATGTGAGAGTCACTAATTGACTCAAGCACCAGGATCACCTACAAAACCTAAGATCTTCCTTCCACAAGAGAAAAAAAAAGAGGAATAATTTTCACAATAACTTTACAATTAATGAAAAAATGGTTTGTTTACAATAGCATGATGAAGAGGAATATAAAGAAAGAGTAGGAGGAGTTAATTGATAAGAGAAATCAATGTAGAATTAAGTTTAACTCACTGTGAAACTCACCTTCTCACCCTCTTAACCTCTTATCACACCTAACTAAGATAAAGTTACAATTTTAGGAATTATCCATTTAATAAGTAAATGAAATAGTTAATATCCTACACCAACAAACTTTGTATGATGTATTATGTGTGCCTAACATTGTTAAACTTACTGTACTGATGAAAGTTTATAGGGAGAAGGTAAGAATTTAACATCCAGATGTGTGCCTTCTTTATGAGAGAGAAGAATCATGCAAAATGTTCCTTCTAGTGCAAAAAGTCTATGAGAGTCTCTCTAATCCTATTATAAGGCTTGTCTATGATAACAACCTTCATTTTAATATGGATTCTCAAATAACTCTCTTAGAGAGAATGAATGGGATGGATGGGAAGTGGCAATGGGGGGCACAAATTGAAAGTCAAATGAGAAGGTCTACGTATCAGAGGGAGATATGGGGTGGCATAATGCATTGTACCATAGTAGAAGTAAAAACCAACTGAATTTGTACTAGAGTAAAAGCAATGATGTATATACACTTCGGATTTTCATTTTATTTAAGTGTTTTATTCTACATTTATGTCTCTTATGTTTTAAAAACCAATTTCTTTCATGTATTTTATTTTAAATTTTTTTGTCTATTCTAATAAATTAAAGGACAATATATATGTTCATCTACTTACAACATAGATCATATCTATAACATTATTTCCCAGACTATCGACTATATAATTTTCATGTTGGCTATGGCAGCCTATTTTTTGACCTCTGATGGGGCTTTTAATTGAATATTGTCAACTCAGATTTAATGATACCTTTTATTGATATCTCAAAATTATCCATTGAAAGCATTGTGATATAGGGATAGTTCTTTTTTTATAAACTATATATCATTTTCATTTTTTGGATTTTACCTAGTTACATGTTTTGAGACAAGCTATCGCTATTCCAGCCTTTGTTTTTAAACACAAAATGTATATACTGATTATAAAAAATAGGATTATATGAATTTGTTAAGACATCGAGGTAGGCCATAAATTTGACTGTTAAATGTGCTTATAATTTTTTTTCTTAAATGATTCTTTTCTTTTCAAGATTGTCTTTCAAATGTTACTCTTATTCATAGTAAAAGAATGAAATAAAAAATATATATATTTATTATAATTTATTACAATTAATTCTTAGTTTAGTTAAAATTTACATATTATGTTAAAATTATAATTTATCATATCTTTATTAATTACATGTTTAGGTTATAATTTCTTCTTTCACCTTTAATGCATCATTTAATAATTATTGTAGGTAAAAATAAATCTTTGTTGTTATGTATAGTTATTGGGTTACTAAAAATAAACATGAAGGCCTCTATATATTGAGACATAGTATATGTTCTTTATCATCAAACAAGTTCTAAAGTAATCAAAGAGAAGCAACATTGATTTGTTGACTGTTGAAGAATTCCATTGAGTTTTTGGTTTTATGTTTTTATTGCTTATAGTTTGGTATCAAAGCCAAATCAGATCAGAGAAGAGAATAATAGCTAATGGGAAGAACAACTAGCTTAGTTAAAGCATAGAGAAATTCAAAAGAGATCAGTCAGAGTTGGAAGAAAAAGCCAAGTAAAATGCAATATTAGAAGAGATTTGGTAGATCATGAGAATCCAAGCAACAAGTGCAATCAATAAAAATACCGGTTCACTTAGGTAAATCAAATAAAATAGCACAATATTTTAGTGAATTACAGTAGAATCCATAGAGAGGAAGGAATGTTGTAAAATGAAATTAGTTAGTAAGTGAAAAAAGGAGCATAATCTGCTAAAGCAACTAGTTAGTCATTTGCCATGAAAAATAAAGGAGATCATTGTTGAAAACATAAAAAATGAATGATCTTATAAAGAAGAGCTAATATTCAACACCAAGAGTAGGTACATCAAATAAGAGATCACCCAAAAACTACCAATGAGGAGAGTTGATGTTAAAAAAAAGATAAGACGAAAGGGGTGCAATATTAAGTAAATTTTGTCATTGTTCTATTGAAATTAGGGGTTGAAATCAGCTGCTATAAAGTTAAAAAAGCATTCTAAGTCACTATAATGGCCAATTTAGATGGAAAACATTGGTATTTCCTACCAAAATTTGACAGACAAAACTATGACATTTGGGAAAAAAAGATGAGGATGATAATTGTGGAAAATAATTTATGAGAGTGTGTGGTTAACAAATTCATGAATGTGACTAACCAAGATTCTTATAATAGATTAACAAATGCACATAAGACTCAACTAAACGAAAGTAGGAGAAAATATGTAAAATCCTTAAATCTCGTCAAGACAATAATCACAAAAGCCATATACCCAAGAATTCTAGTAGCCACTTACTCAAAGGAAGAGTGCGAGATCCTTCAAAGATCTTATAGAGGCACTCATAAAGTACAATTAGTCAAAATCAAATTACTTATGAGAGAATTTAAAACATTACAAATGAATGGTAGTGAGTCTATTTTTTTATTTTCATATAAAAGTTTCTAATTTAATAAATTAGTTAAGAAATAATGTTGAATCTATAGAATATCAAATGATTTTTAAGAAAATCCTTCGGAATTTGTCATTGAGATATGATCTAATTGTCATCAAAATTGGTGAGGCTAAAGACATTTAAATATTTATAGTGGATGAGTTGATGGGTTATCTACAAACCCATGATCAATGGCTGAATACATCATTCTCTTCTTCCATAGAGTAAACATTCAAGGCTTAGGATAGTATGAGTAGTAGGGGAGAGGAAAAGACAATGGATATAGAAACTTTAGAGGTAAAGAGAGTGAAATAAAGTATTATGGAAGAAAAAGATCAAATCATCAGGAAGGAGTAAGCAGTTCATAATTAGATTTCTAAGGCAAGAAGAGGAATAATACTTCAAACCAAAGGTATGATAAAAGTAATGTTCAATTCTATTACTGTCATAAGTATGGTTATTTTGTGAGTGAATGCAGAAAGAGGAAATATGATCGATCAAGGTAAATTACAAATGTAGCTAATGAGAATGTAAGTGACCCTAAACATTTGCCTAATATGTTCATTTTATATAATGTTATTGAGAAGAACAACACTGAGGTTGGGTATTTGTATGGTGCTCATAGTAAAAACATGATTGGTAATGATAACTTATTTACCTCTACTGAGAAGACCATTTATTCTGAGATTAAATTGGTAGAGGGACTATAATCATCTACACCAAGAAAGGTGAAAGGAGAACAATCCAGGAAGTCTATTATACTCCAAATCTATAACATAATTTGTTGAGTATCAAATACTTGGTCTAAAAAGGATATAGATTCCTGATGGAAATGGTGAGTGCACAATATTTGATAAGGAATAAAGCAAGAACAAGATAGATATAATTAAAATGACAAAGAACTACATATTTCCTCTCAAGATACAAACTTATCCTCTTAAGAGTACAATAGTACTACAAAAAGTAACCTTCAAGACCATCATGAAAGACACATCAAGACTTTGTAATTTAAGGTGTGGGAATTTAAGTTATTCTAAAATATATATCTTATTTGAAAATAATATGGATATAAATTTACCAAGAATAGTATAACCTAAAATAAAATGTGAAGCATGTATTTTAAAAAAACATAGGAACCCCTTTCAATTAGTGATGTCAAGGAGCATAAAATCACCATTGGAGTTGGTGAACTTAGATTTGTGTAGCCCAATGGAAACTCTCACTAACTCCAATAATACATATTTCTTGAACTTTTTATATGATTGCAAAAGGTAGACATGTGTTTGTTTCTTAAAAAATAAATTTATGACTTTAAATAAATTCAAGTGCTTAATAACATTGGTTGAGAAACTGAGTTGACACTCTATCAATATATTGAAATTAGATAGAGGAGAAGAGTATGTTTATAAATAATATAATTTTTTTTGCAAGATTTAAGACATTAAAAAGTATTTCATAGTTAGATACACTCTACAATAAAATAGAGTGGCAAAAGAAAGAATATAACCATACAAGAGATGGTTAACAACATGTTGAAGGCCAAAGGAATTTCAAAACAATTATGGGAGAAGCTGTAATAACAATAATATTCAAAACAAGACTCCATAAGAAACATGAGAAAATAGAAATTATAGTGTTGAACACCTAAGAATACTTGGGTGTGTGGTATATGCACATGTTCTAAAGGAAAAGAGGTACAAATTTGATGATAAAGGAGAAAATAGTAAATTCATTGGATATAATGAAGACAATAAAACATATATACTATACAACCCTATTAAAAACAAGGTTTTGATTAATATGGATGTTAAATTCATTGAGAATGAATCATGGGATGGAATTATTGACACTTCCTTGGGTATATTAGTAATGGATACCCATGGATGATATATAATATGAAAATGAAGTAAATGAAGTTGAACAAATCATAGATCAAAATACTAGACCTCAATTTATATTAACTTCACAAGATACTCCTAAGTCAAGTGACTCTAGTAGTAGTTCAGATCTGACTCTCACTTCACTAATGTCTAAAAAGATAAGTATCTAAAGATAGATTTATAATAATACAACATATGATGAACTTAATAAAAATATGAATTTCAATTTATTTTCTCATGATGATCCTACATATTTTGAAGAAGCAGTGGAAAGAAAAAAAATGATGTAAGACCATGGATGAGTAAATAAATGTAATTGAAATTAAAAAAACATTAATGTTAGATGACTTCCCCAAGGATAAACAAGTAATTAGAGTTAAATGGATCTACAAGAAAAAGGACATAACATAAGATAAAATTGATAGGCATAAATCAAGGTTAGTTATTAATGGGTACAAATAGTATCCTGAAATAGATTATGATAAGACATATGTTCATGTTGCAATAATGGAAACCATCTGGGTTGTTTTAACATTAGTTTCCTAGTAGAAGTGGAAGGTGTATGAAATTGGTGTGAAGTCTTTCTTCTTGAATGGATTACTCAAAGAGCATGTCTTTGTTGATCAAACACCTATATATGAAGTCCCAATATGATAACACAAGGTGTATAGGCTCAAGAAAGCACTCCATGGGCTTAATCAAGTTTCGAAGACATGGTATAGGAGAACTGATTCATACTTGAACACCAATGGCTTCAATAAAATTAGGAGTAATCCCACACTTTACATCAATGTAAACCATTGTAATATTTTTATTTTTATATTATATGTGGATGATGTAATTTTTATAAGAAATGATGATCCTTTCATTTTTGAGTTTAAAAAAACAATGAAAAGGGAGTTTGAAATAATAGACATGGGTCTGTTAAGGTACTTCCTTGGTATAGAATTACAACAAATGGATCATGGAATATTCAAATATTAATCTAAATATGCTTCAAAAATCTTGAATAAGTTAAAAAAATTTAACAATAAACCTGTGCCAACTCCAACAACCACATACAAAAAATTGAGTTAGGAATATTTCAATAATGAGGTGAATCTAACTTTATACAAGAACATTGTTAGAATTATAATGTACTTGACAACATTTAGGCATGATGTAATGTACATAGTACCCTTAGCTTATAAATTCATGGAGACAACTAAAGATACATATTAGCAAATACATAAGATAATTTTAAGATATGTCAATAGAAAGAGGAATTATGGCATCATCTATACTACAAGTCATTTTATTTTAGTTGTTTATATAGATAATAATTGGGTATGCAGTATAGATGACTAGGAAAAACACATTGGGATATGTGTTCCACATGGATTTAGGAACCATTTCATAGATATCCAATAAATAACCCATAGTTTCTCTTTCCATAGTAGAAGCGAAGTATACTAAAACAAATATAGTAGCATGTTTGGATATTTGGCTAAGGAGAATTCTAGCTGATTTGAATAAGGAACAAGAAGATGGTATAACAATGTATTGTGATAACATGTTTTCAATATCCTTCAAAAAAATTCTAGTGTTCAATGGATGAATCAAGTATATTCAGTTATGTTATCATTTCATAAGAGAATTAGTTGAATATGGTGAAATCAGTTTAGTATTTTATAAATATATAGACTAGTTAGTTAATATTTTCATGAAGGCACTAGCTAGGAAAAACTATGAGCCCCTAAGACAAAGTTTAAGAATTATGGATTTTGTAATGAATACTATAACAAATTAAGGGGAAGTGTTATAGATTATAATTTATTCCTCCACCCATAATACATCATTTAATATTTGTTGTAGGGAAACATTTAATATCAGTTGTTAGGCTTAGTTAATGGATTATTAAAAATAGACATTAAGACCTTTATATATTGAATAACATTACATGTTGTTTATCATCAAGTAAGTTGAAGAGTAATAAAAAAGAAGCATCCCTGTTTTGTTGAATATTGAAGCATTCCATTGAGTTTTTATTTTTATGTTTTTATTGCTTACAACACCATCATTTGTTAAAAGGAAGTCCTATTTAATCTTATAAAGTTTATTTTAGAATTTAAAATAAAATAAAATAATAATAATTTGATTACCAATTAAATTCCATGAATATATGATTGATTTGAATGTTTGCATATGGAGGTTATGTGTTTTTTAATCTTGCCAGAAATAAAATCAAGAGACTTGGTATTTTATTTAGCTTCTAATTTTTTATTTATGATTAAATTATTTATAGTTTAATTTATAGTTTTCTACTATATATTATGGATTGTATTTCAATTCCTTATTCCATGATTCCTAAATATTCGGCCACATGATTTTGATGAAAGCAATGGTGGTTTAAGATTTCCATAACATTGATAGCTTTGATAATGCTAGCTAATTGAGAAATTGTATTTTAAAAAAATTATATTACAAGTGTTTTGGTTTAGCACAATGTATTATATTGATTGTAATGAAGTTATTCATTTCTTCTGCCTATGCATTGTGGCGTGTAACAACTGAAAACTGTAAAGTTCATTTAAATTTCCACTTCATTATCATATCATAATCACATAGATTAACTATTATTTCTCTCACAGCTGAAGTAATTTTTCATTTTTTAAATTAAAATGGACATGTTCATTTTTTTTAAAAATAATTTTTCATAACCAACAACAACTGGTGTAAATTTAATTATTCATGCTTAATTTTTCATGTTTTGTGTTGAATTCCTAATCAATTAGCAGCTACAAAATTTATGTCCTCTATTTTTTCCTCCCTATTGCATTTAGCATTTCAAAAATCTCCCATAAAAATCTTTAAAAAATTAGCATTTTTACTAATATAATGTCATCTACTAGTGATTTTTTTGAAAAAAAATCCTTACGATCATCAATTGAGTGGTGCATATGATGGATGACTAGTGAAGTGTTTTGAGATCAGCTGGACTATTTTGTTTCAAAGTTAAAAAAATCTAATATCTAACATGGGATCTAATCATTTCAAAAAAGAATGGAGGCTTTGATGGATTTGTTGTGTTGTGTTTAGATTCTTTCCTATCAAGTCAACTTAGTATAACTTTGTTTTCTGTCACTAATTATTTAGTTTAGAAGACTCAAAGAGAGGCTCCACCTTTCCAATAGATATTTCATGGAGAAGGAAAGCTTGGATTCCACCCTTAAATTCTACAAAATCGTTATAAACTTGGCTAGATTTATAGACATTACCAAAGACATTGAGGTATGAAATTATATAATAGCCCAAAATTCCCCAATATTGCCCAACATTTTAGAATGAATTCCACACTATTTTTAGTAATTTTATTTATGGTTATTATAAACTATATATAAATATGTTATTTTCCCATCCATGGCGATGACTATTGTCTATGCACATACACCCATGTTGAAATTTGATGTCATTAATAATATCACCAACATTCCAGGGCTTAAAAAGAATTAGAGACACTCTAAAACTTTGAATCTCAAAACAATATAATTGTGCTTCAAATTCACCTTCCTTCTTGTAAATCTCAACAATCACCCCTTCACTCACTAATAACATATAAGTTTTTCTCCACCATAGAAATAAATTTAAATTGATTTAATTGTTAAGGAAGAAACAACTATAGATAGATCTAATAACAAATTGATAGACATAAACAACTCAGGGAAAAATAGGGGAAATATGTAGAAAAAACACATAAACTAAAAATAAAGAGAATAATGAAATTATATTCAACAACTGCAAAGAGAAATACAGATCTTGGTATTTTATGCTATTAGTATCAAAATTTCATTGTTTTCCCATATCATTATTTACTATATACAATCATAGGCAGAGCTTCGCTGCTGTCATTTTTTTAATGCCAAAAACTAAGCAAAATAAAACAAAGATAGATATATTAAAACATGGATTTCATTTGCTGGAAGTCTATCAAAACATGTAGAAAGAAAGAGAAAAAGGTATTAATTAAAATTAATGTGAACTACAGCTCATGGAACTTGACAATAGTTAAAACCATTAAAACATATCTTTGGTGTATATCCCAATAGGGAAAATAAAATATTTGCTATTTAATGCAAAGTGGTGAAATGTGCTGCATTGCAAGGTAAGTGTTAGGGGAGATTAAATGAAATGTTGAGCTAGATGTATTCATATCCTCCAATACTCCCCCTTAATTTGCACTTCTATGTATATCAATTATGCCCATAATTTCTCTAAGATGCTCAAACATTTTATTTGGAACTGGCTTTATGAAAAATGTCTACAAGTTTCTCTTCAAACTTGAAAAAATCAAGAAGTATGTTGCCATTGTTCACCAATTCATGAATGAAGTGATATCTAGTATCTATATGTTTACTACATTTATGAAACACATGATTTTTATATAATACAATCATTGAATTATTATCTCAAAATATTTTTGTAGCTTCTTCTTGTATGTTCCTCAAATTTGAAAGTACTCTTCTCATCCAAACTGCTTGGTATGCTGCTAATGTAGGTATAACATATTCCACTTCGGTTGATGAGAGTGTCACAATTGGTTGTTTCTTTGATGCCCAAAAGATATCACCCAATCCAAGATGAAAAAAAGACTAAAGTGATTTTTATATCATCCATGCTACCTCCCCAATCACTATACCTATTACCAATTAGCTTAAAATTATCTGAAGATGTATATGTGATCCCAAAATTCTTTATTCTAGCTAGATATCTTAGTATTCTTTTTCTAGCTTTCCAATGAGACTCTTTTGTATTATCCATTAATCTTGAAATAAGACAAACTCTATACATAATGTCCAGTCTTGTGGTAGTTAGATACATGAGGCTACCAACTAGTCTCTTGAATAATGTTACATCAACACTAGAACATGTATCCTCCTTGCTAGGTTCTAAACCCATTGCAAATGGTTTAGGAGTTGGATTAACATTCAACATATTAAAACTTTTAATCAAATCATTAGCATACTTGTGATTGACATATGTAAATATATTTCTTGGATTGATTTAATGTTATGCCAAGAAAATATCTCATGAGTCTCAAATCAGTCATCTCAAACACAATTTTATTTTCTATCTTAAATGATTCAATTGATAAATTTCTGATAAAAATTATCTTATCCACATATAAACATACTATTAGGATTTGTCCTTCATGATTAACTTTTACTTACAAAGATGGTTCACTTCCACATTTGTTAAATTTATTATTCATAAAATAAGAATCTATTATACTATACCAAGCTCTAGGAGCATGCTTCAATCCATATAATGCCTTTTTTAGCTTGTAGACCTTATGATCTTCTCCTTGAATTTCATATCCAGGTGTCTATTTTACATAAAATTATTCTTCTAATATGCCATTCAAGAATGTCGATTTGACATCTATTTGGAAAAAATTATAATACAACAAATGCAAACCTCTAAAGTTTAATTGACCAAATCTCAAGTGCCATAACCAAGATTGATCCTGCAATGAAATTTAAATGTTTCTTCTGCAATTATTTCGAATCCTTAAGGTTCTAAACCTATTTCACTTTAGATCTTGAGAGGAAACATTCTATTCATCATCATTTCAACTTTTTTAATTATCTTATTTCTTGGTTTTTTATCCAAAATAACACATTCACCATTCTCAAAATATATCTTATATCCTTTTCACACCAACTTACCAATGCTTATTAAATTGTGTTTCAAACCAGGGACCTAGTATACATTAGGGATATGCTTCTTTTCACCTTATTTTATTCGTATATTAATTGATCCTTTCCCCATGACTAATACTTTGTGATGATTTCCTATCTTCAATTCTAATTTTACTGAATCACCTATTATTGCAAACAACTCCTTACTTCCATTCATATGATTACTACACTCACTATCCAAAAACCATACTTCCTTTGAGATCTCTTGTGCAACATTACATGTGATGAACATTGTATTTTGTTCACTAATGTTGGGATCATTTTTGTTTACAAAATTTTCCTTTTCTTTATTAATATCATATTACTTATCTCTGAATTGAGATGCAAGATGCCTAAATATTTTACAATAATGAAATTGAATGTTAGATTTATTATGCATTTCTCCTCTTTGATGGTTGTGAAAATAACTATTGCCTCTTCCTCTTGATGATGTGAAGGATGTATGTAGGATTGATGTTGGTTTACTTTTAAATTGATGAGATTCTCTTCCTCCTCTTGATGAAAAATGATCTCTACCTCTACTATAATTTGATCTACTTCTTATTTTTTGACTGAAAGTTGAGTTTTTAATGAATTCTCCAATGAAGATGAACCTAAATGGTTTAGTCTTTTATCATGTGAAAACAATGATTCCATTAACTAATCAATTGATAACTGAGATAGATCCTTAGATTCTTTAATGGCCACTATAATTGAATCAAATTTTGTAGTCAAGCTTATTAGTATTTTCTCTATAACCTTTTGGTCTTCTATAATCTCAACACAAGCTCTAATTTGATTCATAATGCCCATTAAATGTGTAAAAAATGAATCTATATTTTTTGATTCCTTCATATAAATATTCTCAAAATCTTTTCCAAGTATTTACAATTTAGTAGTTAAAACTTTGCTTGTACCTAGGTATGTTATTTGAAGGATTTACCATGCTTGATTGGGCCTTGTAGCATCTATAACTCTTGGAAATATTGACTCCTCCATGGCTTGTTAGATGAAAAACAAGGCTTTAGTATACT
Organism: Torreya grandis; assembly: GCA_037957365.1. Classification (NCBI taxonomy): domain Eukaryota; kingdom Viridiplantae; phylum Streptophyta; class Pinopsida; order Cupressales; family Taxaceae; genus Torreya; species Torreya grandis. The sequence continues at coordinate 458,335 of JARHVA010005492.1, forward strand.
TCTTATTTCCTTTCAATAAATCCTTTTCTAATTTTGATAATGCATGATATGTCTATTGATTGTTTGGCTAAAATATCCCATTTTCAATCAAATCTCACACATCTTATGAGCATAATATGGTTTTCATATTTATTCTCCAAAAATTATTCTCCACAAACTATTCTCCTTAGTTTGCTTTCAACTCAGATAAATTCTCCTTCCTCTTAAAATTTCTACCTCTTCTTGATATACAATTATTCTTTCTTTAAAAAAAGTCCTTTAAAAATTTTGAGATGTTATTCTTTGTATCTCTTCTCTACTCCTTAATCTCTACTCAAGATTTATCAACAACTCTCTCTTAGTCTTTCTAGGTGTTGGCTCTATAATGAACCCAAAATAGATAAGAAAAAAAAATTACCATTAGGCCAAGATCTTGAAAAAATACTTATAAACTAATTATTATTGATTTATTGACAAAATTATAAACCAAAACCATGCTTAAATAAGCCTCAACTCAAAAATTAGTGTTTACAAACAAAATTAAAAAAAAAACTAAAATCTAAAAAAAATGTCTATTTTTTAAAACACCTAAAATAGCCCAAAATTCTCTTAAAATATAATAAACACTATAATTATATAGTGGTACAAATTTCAATTTAATTTGACCTCAAATTCTAAAAATAAACACTTTATAAAAATAGAAAAAAATCAAGAAAATAATTAAAAAATAATTTTAGACCCTTAAATGATCCCATATGACCTCAAAAAAAAACAAAAACATGGGTAGGACATTAAAAAATCCTGTAGAAGCAATAAATTTTTTTAAACAATCATTTTGACACATGGAAGAACTCAAATGGAACTACGGGTCAAAAGTTATGGCCTCTAGAAGTTTGACTACTTTTTTTGCATCATTCTTATTTGGTTAAAAACAACTCAACTCCTATGAGTTATGCTGATTGTACTAATGAAATTTGTCTCTGTTAATCTTATTTAGCTCCCTTTCTATAATTCAAGTGTTGTCTTCTTACTATAATCCTTCTCAGTGCACCAAATACATGTTATAATTCCCTTGCCTTGTGCTCATTATTTTCATATCCAGAACCTACACTATTTTTTCTTTCTTGTTATTTGGAACATGTTGTTCCCAATTTAATTAATTCATCTTCATCATTTTCTCCATGGAATTCATATAAATATAAAACATTAAATACTCAATATATATCAAAATTGTGTGGTAAACTTACCTCATATGCATTATCATTAATTTTCTTCACAATTTTGAATGGTCTGATTTGTTTGTACTTCAACTTTTTGTATGTTCCTTTTCAAAATATTTATTTCCTCATGTAAACCATTACCAAATCTTCTTCTTCAAATAATTTAGACCTTCTTCTGACATCTTCTACAAATTTATAATTTTCATTATTTTCCTATAACTTTCTTCTTACTCCTTGCAACTATTGCATATGCTCTAAAAATGCTTTTGTATCATCACTAATCTAATATTCAATTGGAAATTGTATCAAATATAAAATAAACATAATATTTATCTCATAAAAAATTAGAAATTTTGACTTTCCTATTGATCTATTCAATAAACTTTTGAATGCAAACTAAGCTTGTGGTAAAGCCAAGTCCTATTGCTTTGACTTCTCTCCCACTATGCATCTCAAAATTTTTTCGAAACTCTTATTTACAACTTATGTCTATCCATCTATTTGTGGGTGATATGCACTACTAAATTGTATCATAGTAACCATCTTCTTCCACAAAGTCCTTCAAAAATGACATAGAACTTCTATGTCCCTATCTGAAGTAATAATTTTTGGAACACCATGTAGTTTCACAATATCTATAAAAAATAATTTTGAAACTCTAGTGGCATCATTGCTTTTCTTACATGCAATTAAATGAACCATTTTATAAAATCTATCTAAAACAACAAAAATTAAATCCTTATCTCTTTATGTGTTTCGTAATCCCAACACAAAATCTATACTCAAATATGTCCATGGCCCTCTTGGAACCAGTAATGACATGTATAGTCTACTATTTTATGCATGTCCTTTAGCTACTTGACATATTTTACACCTAGAAATATACCTTTCTACATATCTCTTCATATTTGGCTAAAAATAGTTTTTCTCCATCAAATCTATTATCTTTGTCTTATAAAAATGTCAAGCCAAACCACCACTTTGTAATTCTCTTATTATATTGTCCTGTAGAGACCCAACTAGAATGCATAATTGTTTCCATTTGAACAGATAACCTTATTGCATAAGATACTCATCATGAATAAATTTTTTTCCACTTATTAATGGATTATTGGACTAATCAACTACCTAACTAAAATATGTATCAATATCATATAATTCTTTAATAGCTTCAAATCTAGCCACTACAATCACCATAATAGTTATTAATGCTACTGTCTTGCTCAATGCATTAACTACTTGATTATATATTTTTTATTTATGCTTAAACACAAAAGTATATCCATATAAGAAAGAAACCCACTTTGCATTCCTATTATTCAAATTCTTTTATGTATGCATATACTTCAAAGCCTCATGATCTATAAATAGTATAAACTCCTTAGGCACCAAATAATGTCTCCAATGTCTTAATGCTTGTACAATTGCATAAATTTCAACATCATAAGTATAATACTTTGTTCTTACTCATTAAATTTCTCACTGAGATACACTATTGGCTTTCTTTCTTGACTCAATGCAACACCAATTCCCACAAATGAAGCATCAGAATCAACCTCAAATACTTTGTTAAAATCTAGTAATGCTAAAATTGGCCTTTATGTAATATTTTTCTTCAAAATGTCAAAACATTTTTTGGCTTTTCTATTCCATGCAAATTATTTCTTTCTCATGCAATCTATTATTGGTGCCACAATACTACTCAATTTTTTAAATAATTTTCTATAAAAGTTGATAAACCATGGAAACATCTAACCTCTATAATGCTTCTTATAATAGACCACTCAACAATTGTATTTGTCTTTCCTTCATCCATGTTTACACCATCTATTGAAACTACAAAGGCTAAAAATACCAAACTATTTTGTATAAATCTGCACTTCTTCAAATTTGCATAGACCTCCTTTTTTAACAAGTTTATTACCATTTTAAAATACTATAAGTATTCTTATTTAGTATCACTTAATATCAAAACATCATTAAAATAAACAACCACAAAATTACCAATATATTCTAGAAGCAATGTATTCATCACCCTCATTAATGTGTTAGGTGAATTAGATAATATGAATGGCATTACCATCCACTCATATAAGCCATCCCTAGTCTTGAATGAAATTTTATACTCATCTCCTTCATGAATTTAAATCTGATAATAGCCACTCCTATGATCAATCTTGGTAAAATATTTATCTCTTGCAAGTACATCCATCATATCATCTAAACGAGGTATAAAAAACCTATACATTATTATAATTTTATTATTTTTCCTACTATCTGCACACATTCTTTATCCTCCATGTTTCTTTCAAGTTAGAACTATTGGTTTTGTACATGGAATCGTACTCTCCCTTATCACTTTCTTTCTTAGCAATTTAGAATTCTGCATGTTCTATTGGACTCATCCTATAAGCTTCTTGATTTGGTAGAGATGATTCTAGAATCAGATCAATATGATGCTGAATATCTCTCTTTGGTGGTAAACCATTTGATAACATATTAGGCATATTATCTACATATTCTTTTAACACTCTCATTCCTTTTATTGGTATTGGCATTATTTTTGTTTCTTCATTCTGCATTACTAGTGCATAAAAACAACCTTCTACCTTCATATCTTAGATAAATTATTTAGTATAGAGCATGATTTCTATCTTATTTTCCTCTTTAAAAGGTTAAAAAACTACCTTTGTACCACCTTTACAAAAAGTGTATGTGTTATTTGTTCCATCATGAAGTACTTTCTTGTCAAATTGCCATGGTCTCCCCAATAACGTATGACATGCATCCATTAGAATAACATCACACTATATTTCATCATTATAAGTCTTTCCTATAGAGAACTTGATTAAGCACCTTTTATCTACTATAACCTAATTCCCTATCTTAAACAATGAAATTAGATAAGGATTAGGATGCTTTTCACATAACAGATTTAGTTTCTCAATCATTTCTTTAGAAACCATATTTTCACAACTACCACCATCTATAATTACTTTGGATACTTTTCCACCCAAATTACATCTTGTTAAAAAAATATTTGATCACAACCATGAATCACCACCTTATTTATTCTTCATGTGATCCTTCCTTGGAGCAATCATGGTTCTCATCATGAGATTCTCTCCAACGTCAGGTAGTGTACTTTCAATGTTCTACTCTTCTATTTTAGCCTCAACTAGATTAACTCTTGGCCGATCTTCATGCCTCCTTTATTGGTCTTGCTCAAATGCTCTGTGCCCTTTTTCTCCACACCTATAATAGATATAATATCTACGTTGATTTGGAAACCATCCTCTAGCACCATTGTAACCTCATCCTCTCTAAAATCCTCTTCCTCTTTATTGGTATTGAAACCCTTGACGATTATCATATTGCCTTTCTAAACCATGTGATGATTCATATTTACTGGCATTAAATCCACCTCTGGTGGTATTAACTCTACCTCATCCTCTTATTGGATGGGACACATCTTTCCTTGTACTAGTAAATGTCCTAAAATTCTCACTATTTTGTTTTTTTTACCTTCAAATCTAATTTATAAGCCTCCATGTTAAGTATTATATGCATGTTTAATTCATCTTGATTAGAAAATTACAAATGATTTACATACCTTACAACCATCATATCTTCTATTTCATCATGCACTACCCATATGAAAAGATTGTAAAATTCATCTGTATACTCTTGTATACTATGATCTTTTTACCCTAATGTTTGTAATCTTCTGTATATGGTTTATGCATAATCCACATGAAGAAATTTATCCCTCATATTATAATCCATCTTTTTCCACATATTAATATTCTCTTTACCTTTTATATATCTCTCTTTCTACAGATAATCCCACCAAATAATTGCATGAGCTTTCAATTTTGTACATGCAAATTTTACCTTCTTGTCTTCTTTCATGGTCTACCACTCAAAGAATTTATCCATGTTATTCATCCAATATATCAACTCATCTAGTTTTAAATGGCCTCCATAATCTATAAAATCAACCTTTATTCCTTCAATTCTTTTTTTCTATAGCCTGAACCATCCTCTCTTCCATCGATGGTGGCTGCTCTTGTTGTTCTACTTCTTGCCAAACTTCTTCATCATGATCTATGTCTTCTTCATCACCACCTTATCTTATCTAATAATTAATGATTACCTCTATTAATTTTTTAACTTTCCTCTCTAGTTCTTGTATAATTTATTTCATCTATGCCATACCTCCTCATCCTCTCACCATTCTTCTCTCCTCTAAGATTCAAACTTGCTCTGATACTAGATAATGAACCCAAAAACTAACGAGAACAAGAAAATTAAAAATAGGCGAAGATCTTGAAACAATACTAAAAAATTTATTCTTATTTATTGATTTACATAATTACAAACCCAAACCATGCTTAAATAAGCTTCAATTCACTAATTAGAGCTTACATGTAAAATTATGAAAAAACTGAAATCTTAAAAAAGTGCCTATTTTTTAAAAAACCCAAAATATCCCTAAAATATCTTGAAATATCCCAAACACTATAATTATAATATGGGAGAAAATTCAACCAAATTTGATTTCTAGTTTTAAAAATATACACTTTCTAAAAATAGAAAAAAAATCAAAAAAATCATTAAATCATAATTTCAGACCTTCAGATGATCTCTTACGACCTCTAAAAAAATATCAAAAACATGGGTAGGATATTAGAACCACAAATGGAAGAAACAAAATTTTACATATGATAATTTTGGTATGTGGAAGAGCTCAAATAGAAACATGGATCAAGAGTTATGGCCTACAAAAATTGGACTATTTTTTTACCTCACTCTCCTATGGTTGAAAACAACTCAGCTCCTGTGAGTTGTCCTAATTGTAATATTTCCATCTGTCTTTATCAATCTTCTTCAATTCTCATTCTATAATCCAAGTGTTGTCTTCTTATTTCAATCCTTCTCACTACACCAAATACATATTAGAATTCCCTAGCCTTATGCTCACTATCTTCATATCCAAAATTTGCACTATTTATTATTTATTCTTTTTTGGAACTTGTTGTTCCCAATTAACTTCTTCATTTTCATCATCTTCACCATCTTCTCCATTGAATTTTTATAACTATAAAACATTAAATACTAGAGATATATCATAATTATGTGGTAAACTTACCTCATATGCATTATCATTAATTTTCTTCACAATTCTATATGGTGTAATTTTTTTGTACTTCAACTTGTTGTATGTGCCTTTTGAAAAAAAATTCTTTCATCAAGTAAACCATTACCAATGCTCCTTATTCAAATTCTTTCTACCTTCTTTTGACATCTACCACTAATTTATATTTCCTATTACTTTCCTATAACTTTCTTCTTACTCCTTGCAACTGCTACATATGCTCTACAAATGCTTCTGCATCATCACTATCTAATCTAAAATTGTAAATTATACCAAATCTAAAATAGCCATAAGATTTCTCCCATAAATAATTTGAAACGGTGAATTTCCTATTGATATATTCCCTAAGTTTTTATATGCAAACTTAGCTTATGGTAAAGCCAAGTATCATTACATTGGATTCTCTCTAACTATGCATCTCAATAATTTTTCCAAGCTCCTATTCACAACTTTTGTCTGGCCATCTGTTTGTGGGTGATATGCACTACTGAATTGTAGCTTAGTACCCATATTCTTACATATAATGTTTTGATAATATTTCCCATATAATTACCCACCTTTATTGGCATTAAATCCACCTCATCCCCTTATTAGAGTGGATATACCTCTCCTTGGACCAGTAGATGTCCTTAAATTCTATCTATTTTATTTTTCTTCTACCTTCAAAGTATATTTTTAAGTCTCCTCCATGTTAAGTATTCTATGAATGCTTAATTCATCTTAAATAAAAAATTTCAAACCATTTACATACCTTCCATCCATCTACTCTTCTATTTCATCATGCTCTAGTTGTATGGAAAGCTTCTAAAATTCATCTATATACTCTTTTGTATCATGATATTTTTACCTTAAATTATGAAATCTTATGTATATGGTTTATGTATAATCCACAGGAAGAAAATTCTCCCTCAGCTTCTTCTCCATCCTTTTCAACATATTAATCTTCTCTTTACCTTTCCTTCATCTCTCTTTCTGTAGGTGATCCCACCAAATCATTGCATGACCTTTAAATTTTTTGGATGCAAATTTTACCTTCTTGTCTTCTCTCATGGTCTTCCACTTGAAGAATTTATATATGATATTCATCCAATTTATCAACTCCTCTTATTTTAACTAACTTCATAATCTAGAACATCAACCTTGATTCCTTGATTCCTTCTTTCTAATTACCGAACGATCCTCTCTTCTATCGATGGTGGTTGCTCTTGTTGTTCTTCTTCTTCCTAAACTTATTTATCACAATTTTTGTCTTCCTCATCACCACCTTCTATTCACTGTTGATTGGTGATAACCTTTATTAATTTTTGAGCTTACCTCTATAGTTCTTGTATAGTCTAGTTCATCTGTGCCATACCTCCTCATCCTCTCAACATTCTTCTCTCCTCTAAGATTTGAACTTACTCTGACAGTAGATAATGAACCTACAAACTAACAAGAATAGAAAATTTAACAATAGGCCAACATATTGAAAAAATACTCAAAAATTGATTCTTATTGATTGCTTGACATAATTAGAAACCCAAACCATGCTAAAATAATCCTCAACTCAGAAATTAGAGTTTAAATGCAAAATTCAAAAATAGCTAAAATCTAAAAAACTACCTAGTTTTAAAAACACCTAAAATAGCCCAAAAATCTCCAAAAGTATTCCAAATGATATAATTAGACTATGGGACAAAATTCAACAAAATTTGACTTTCGGTTCTAAAAATATACACTTCTAAAAATAGAAAAAATTCAAAAAAATCATTAAATAATAATTTCAGACCTTCAAATGATCTCATACAGCCTCTAAAAAAATTTAAAACATGGTTATGCTTTTAGAACCATTTGGGATAGAAACAACCTTTTCGATATGATCATTTTGGCATTTGGAAGAGCTCAAACAGAGCTACGAGTCAAAAGTTATGGCCTCCAAAAGATGGGCTATTTTGTATACATCACTATGATACAAAATGTAGGTAATAAATAGCTATAGAAAGATCTAATAACAAATGGATAGATGCAAACAACTCAGGGAAAAATATGTGAAATACGTACTAAAAATATTGACAATAAAAACATAGAGAATAATGAAATTATATTCAATAAATACAAACAAAAATACAAATCTTGGTCTTTTATGCCAACATTATCAAAATTGCATTGTTCTCCAACATAATTATTTAATGCATACAATCAAAGGCAAAGCTTCACTACTGTAATGTTTTTTTGCCAAAAATTGCGTAAAATAAAATAGGGATAGATATATTAAAACATGGTTTTCATTTGTTGGAAGTATCTCAAATATTGTAGAAGGAGAGAGAAAAAGTTATTAATTAAAAATGAATGTGAGCTATCACTCAAAGAACTTGATAATAGTTAAAACCATTAATACATATCTCTGGTGTATATCCCAATAGGGAAAATCAAATATTTTCTATTTATTGGAAAGTGGGAGAATGTGTTTTGTTTGAAGGTAAGTGGTAGGGGAGATTAAATGAAATGTTGAGTTAGATGTATTCATGTCCTCCAACATAATTCTATCTGAATAAATTCAATACCTTTAATGTTCCACTATAAATTTATTATTTTGACATGTAATTTAAAAGTATTTTCTGAGATTTGTTTTATCAATTCATATAAAAGTATCTCAGAGAGATGGTGGAAGTACAAGATCATAAAAGAATTCTACAAAAAACAAATATATAAATCTTGCTTTTAAACTCGCTTCCTATTTTTTTATCCTCACCAATCATTAATTTCATTTATTGATTTGAAAATTATGAAATTATATATATATATATATATATATATATATATATATACATACACATATATGTATTTATACATACATATATATATATATATATATACATATATGTATATATACATATATATATATATATATATATATATACATATATGTATATATACATATATACATATATATATATATACATATATATATATACATATATATATATATATATACATATATATATGTATATATACATATATATACATATATACATATATATATACATATATACATATATATATATATACATATATATATATATATATATATATATATATGTATGTATATATATATATGTATGTATATATATATATGTTTGTATATATATATGTATGTATATATATATGTATATATATATATATGTATGTATATATATTTATATGTATATCTGTATATGTATATATATATTTATATGTATGTATATATATTTATATGTATATATATATATATATTTATATGTATGTATATATATTTATATGTATATATATATGTATATATATATATATATGTATATATATATATATGAATGATAATTATAAAAATAATCATACATGCATTAAATTTTCCTTTATGATATTCTTTTAAAAATATTTCAGATATATATATATATATATATATATATATATATATATATATATATATATATATATATATATATATATCTGAAATATTTTTAAAAGAATATCATAAAGGAAAATTTAATGCATGTATGATTATTTTTATAATTATCATTGATTGATTATACTAGTAGTTACCCCAAAGATGCAAAGAAAGCTGGAGGAAATCTAAACTATATTGTATAGTTAAGGTAATATGATTTTTAAATAGATTTTTATAAGTAAAAAATCTTCTAAATAAGATATGTTTAATTTTAAATTTGTTATGCATAAATTTATTATTTTGTGTATTATTAGAAAAAAAATTAAAATACATATAATTTTTATTATGTCAAACATTGATATACACTTATAGGTGTACTGGTAAGTAAAAGTGTTAAGGAGTGAATTAATCATCTTTATGTTTAATTTTAAACTTGACATCTTTCAAATGTTATATGTCAATTTCAATTCTAAATTCAATGTCTATTTGTATCTCATTTTCAATCATCATATGTCAATTTCACCTTTAAATTTGATGTCTATTTATGTCTTAATTAAAATTTCTCTTAGAAATATATAATTATATTATATAGCTAATATATTATATATACATATTGGATATTTGGTGATCATAATAAATGATCTACATTCAATTCACCAAAAATGTGATTCCATCTAATTTTGAAGAGAAGTAGTGTCTTTCCACTTTACTAACTACATAAAGATAAAACAAAATAATGTAAACATAAAGAACATTAAGACCACTATAAAAAATGGCAAACATGGATTCTTTGATTTAAAAAAATTGACCGCAATTAGCCAAATCATTTATTTTCTCATCCCATGAGTTTTTTTTTAATTCTTTCATTTAACAATGTTTATTTATAATAATAAAGTATTTAAAAGATTTAAACAATACCTAAATAATCTAATGGAAAACGTATTCTTGGCTTTATTTTATTTGCTTCATAGCATTATTACCCATTATTTCACACCTTGGCCACATGCTTCTGCTTCAATTTAGGTGTGCTTTCGCTTGTTTTCATTCACATACATGTAACATCTCATAGATTTGTGTCTCTATTAAGAAGGCAATTTTATTCAACAAAAACTTAATGTTAAGAGAACAAGTACCTTTCCATCATACAACTACGATAGATATATCTCCTTAGCTAGATAATAATATTGAATAAATGCTATTCATCTTCATTTCCATGTTCCTTAAGGATAGTTTTTTTAAAGTTATGGCTTCCAAATGCAGTTATTTTATTTGCTTATATTTCTACATGTTTTTTGTATAGTGTTTACAATATCTTCAATTTGTATTTTTTCTTGAAAAGTAGGCAAATGCATTAAGTTTTATGTTTTAGTTTGCAAGGACTATATTTATCATAATATTGGAGAAGAAGATTCATATTGGATGTACAAAAAATAGGCCAACTTTCGGATGCCATAACATTTGATTCATAGCTCCACTTGAGCTATTCCACTTACAGGTGTTTTTAAACAATTTTTATAGTTTAAATGAGACCACATAAGGGTCCAAAATTATAGTTTAATGATTTTTTCAATATCTTTTTTAAATTGTGTATTTTTATGATTGAACATGAACTTCAGTTGAAATTCATCTTATAGGCTAATTTTAGAGTTTAGAATATTTTTGGATATTTGTAGAGTTGGAACGCTTGCATGTAAAATATAATAAAAATAATTTATATTGAAAATAAAAGCTTTTTTTAGATTTTAGTTGTTTTAAAATTTTTGTATGTCATTTTTATTTCTATGTTGAGGCTTTTTTATGCACGGTTTTGTAATTATTTCAATAAAATCGATACAGATTAATTTTGAGTTATTGTTTTAGATCTTGGCCTATTATAATTTTGGTCTTAAAAGTAATTATGGTTCATTAGTAGTAATGTCTTATATGTCAAAATAATTTTTTTTGACATATTATTTTATACATTTTTTACTTTACCATAGAACAAGCTAGTTTGACATCAAATGATTGTGCTTATTTAGAGATTATTCAAATTGGTGTGGAAGAAATGACTAAATAATTACATGAGAGTTAGGAAAAGAAAATCAAGTCCTTATTAAAAATGGAAAGAGTTTTAATTTAGCCTGAATGCATGATGGAAAACACAGTCTTATGGTGATGTAGAGGTGTGATTTATTTAGTGGCCTAATGTAAAATGTTTGTTATTTCATGAAGAATCATGTGATAGTGGACTTATGCTCCTATGCATAAACATAAACCCTAGTAGGATACACCCAACTATCTTATTATGGAAATATTTCACATGGAACACAACTTATAGAGGAAGATAAAACCATGATTTACCTATAACCTGATGTCAGCATTTGAATGGAAAAAAAATAATATTCATTTTCCTTGTCTCTTCTGAGATGACTATGGGGGATTTACCCCTCAGTGCAAGCCTCTAGGTAATTAATTACTATGATACATAAAAGAAGTACCTCTCATTATAACTATACAAAAGTAGTCATTTCTAAGTTTTGCTACTTGATCATTTCCTAAAATAGTTCCCTATTATTAGTAGACACTATAAAAATATTTCCACATAAAAAATATAATTTTATTATTATGGTTAAAAAGTAGCTGAGTTGTCACTTATAATCTATGCTTGTTTTAGTTGCTATGATGTTATCTTGTAAATTAATGGGGAGTTGTTCTTATTTATCATGTATTACCTTAATAATACCTTTGATTTTATATGTTTAAATATTAATTTTTATCATTTTAACATGATATGTGTTGTGCCCTATGATTCTATTGTAATCAGAATATGATTTACCTTCTATCCCACTGCTCGATGTCTAGTAGATGATAGTGTAGTGAAGTTATGATCAAGTAACATGTATAATATTATTCTTTGTCTATATTAAATCTATTTATCTCTTAATTGTGTTTGTGATTTATTATCTAATAACTCCACATTACTCAATGAATGTTTCTCACAACTTTTGTGATAGTGCAAAATAACTATCCATTTGTCCCATGCATGCTTGACTTTACAAAGAATTATTTTAATGTTGAGTTTTTCCCTATGATAATTTTAATATAACATGAGATTGAAACTATTTTATATATTTTGAATGTACTGATGATCTGACATTATTACATTTCTATATTATTCTTGGTCTCCATGTGCCCCATGCACACTTGACATTACAAAGGATTGTTTGAGTGTTGAGTTTTAAACTATGATAATTATAGTGTGATATGAGATTGAAACTATTTTATATATTTTTAATGTAATGATGATATGACATTATTTCCTTCCCTTTGCCCCCTAAAAAAAGTGCTTGAGTAGGATTTTTGATGTTATTCCTTTTTATGGTGTGTGACTCATGCCAATCTTCCCAAACTCCAACAAATGTGAATAAAGCATGAGATATGTATTCATATAAAGGACTAAATTTTAACTTGTGATAATGATATTTTGTGTATGTTACCATATTAATATAATTTCCATTAATAACATAATAATTTGTGACTATACCATCTTTCTATTTGAATTCACCAATAAAGGAAGATTGAGAATGTGTTTTCTTTTCTCTATATTATCTTTTAGTTTGTGTTGTATTTATAATCATGTATGATAATTTTTTTGTTATTGAACTTAATTGATACTCTCACCTCATATGTATGCATCTGATTGAATGGAAAGGGTTTTGATGGGAGAATGATATAATAATTTTCCACATATGATTGTAACTAAATCTCATTTGGTAGATTGTGTCATCTTACAATATTTGAAATAATATTTATCAACAAGTAATGTGTATAAATATCCTTCATACATAAATTTGATAAATTTGTGTAATATAGATGGCATTGCCTCCATACATGTGTAATGCCCAATATTTTAGACAAGGCATTCATGAGATATCGACCTTAGTGAAGCCTTAGTTGGCCTTCATAAAAGGCATGTGATATAGAGTGGCATTGACCTTTCTTAATAATTTCAACTTTTGATTCAAGACCATCTCAATAATATTCTTATTTTGACTTAATTAAAACACATCAAAAATGCTAGTGTGTAATTATATTATAGTGGTGACATTTGTGTACATAATGCTCTATAGAAGATCATGAGTTGGAAAATGTGTGTAAATAATTTTCTAATGGTTTATTAATACTATAGTGTATGTTTGGTCAATTATAAAAAATGAAAAATAGTATAGTGAATATTAAACTAATAAAATGACTTGTGATCTAGTGATAATAAAAATTAAATATTATAAAATAAAATAACATTGAAATTATGGTAACTATTAACACATTTATTATTCCCTTTTATTAGGAAAAGTGAAAAATGATGCGAAATTTGGAATGACATAGGACCTAAGTTCATTTTCTCTGTTAAAATTCCAAAATTTATCTTAGACTATGAGATTGAGGAGGCAAAATTATAATGATGGAATAATTGGAGAAACGTAATCAAGTGTCCATGACATGTTAATGAAGGATTTATGTTTTCTATATGCCTTGAGAAGGAAAATTAGGGATAAATAAATTCTTGGAGAAGTTTAAGAAGAGTGAATTAATGGTAAAATATTTGCTAAATATTTAATCATCCCTTACAGGAAACACCACATGATGTGTTTTTGGAATCCAAATCAATGAATAATCTTAGAATGCGTATTTTTAAGATCTGCACCTTGACAAGCAAAGTGGATGAGGTTAATTTGCATTAATAAGTACAACAGGAGTATAGGGGATGCCAAAAACATAGGTGGTTTTGTAGGGGATTATTTCACTCTATGTCATGTTTTATCTCTGCCTTTATTTCCATTCTCATTATAAATTTTTATTCCCAAATTGGGTATTATTAATAAATTATAGTAGTTATTATATTTTATCACTTCATTTAAAACATTAGACTCCTTAAGCATTGAACCATGTCATATAGAAATTATATCTAGATTTGATAGGTCAATAAGGTTATAAACTATCACTTGAGTCTTTTATTTCCTCTTCATTCCCCTATGCACTTAGCTATGTGTTTTGCTTATTATTCCCTAAGTCATGCACTAGAATTTTTCTACTAGCTATCTTCTTATGAAATATTGAAATTATTTATTTTATTCTTTATTAGCTATTCTTTGAATTTTAGACGCTGATGATGAAGCTACCTTGTCCCTTAAAGAGTACCTTGTAATTCAATTTTAATTGTGGATAAGGAATTTGATACATTTATTTTGAACTACACAACTTTATTGTAGGATGGCCTCTAGTTGTATAAAGACAAAAAAGAGGAAGAAAAATAAAATTATTATGCTACAAAAAAATTTCAAATTTAAGATTGGGATTGCATCTTCTTATTTTTTATTTTTTTCTATGTAACTTCAGTTTCCAAGGAGATGCAAGTTCATCTATAGGTGATAAAGAAATGCATTGGTCGAAAATCTAGCACCCTAACTGAAAGGCAGGAAAAATGAAACATATATAATCAGGTAACTAAGGAGGCAAATATATATATATGTATGTGTGTGTGTGTGTGTGTGTGTGTGTGTGTGTGTGTGTGTGTGTGTGTGTGTGTGTGTTTGTGTGTGTGTGTGTGTGTGTGTGTGTGTGTGTGTGTGTGTGTGTGTGTGTGTGTGTGTGTGTGTGTGTGTGTGTGTGTGTGTGTGTGTGTGTGTGTGTGTGTGTGTGTGTGTGTGTGTGTGTGTGTGTATGGGATAAAAACATACAAACTTATATTAATGTCTTATATGCCAATCAAAACTTTTTTGACATAATTTTTAATACATTTTTTACTTTGCCATAGAACAACCTAATCTGGTAAGGAATGATTGTGCTTATTTAGTGAGAGATTATGCAATCTATTGTAGAAGTAATGACTGAACAATTGTATGAAAATGGGGAAAATAAAATCAATTCCATATTAGAAATGGAAAGTGTTTTAATTTAATATGAATGCATGATGGAAAACATGATCTTATGGTGATGTGGAGGTGAGGTTTAATTACCATCCTATTGCAATGTGTTTGTCCTTTCATGAAGAAGCATTGGGTATTGGACTTGTGCTCTTATACATAAACCTAAAACTTGGCAGTATACACCCAACTAGCTTGTTATGGAAATATTTCACTTAGAACACAACTTACAAAGGAAGATAGAACTATAATTTGCATATAACTTGATGTCATCCTTTGAATGGTTAAAAAATAATATTCTTGTTCCTTGTCTCTTGTGACATGAATCTGGGGGCCTTGCCCCTCAATATAAGCCTCTAACTAATTAATTTTTTTTAAAAAGTTGTACCAAATTTATGAAAGTATAAATGAATGACATTCTCAATTTCTATTAAAAATCAAAGTAATAATTTATCAAAAAATAACCACCTTTCAAATTTTGAGTGTAAGTGATTAAAAGAATTTCAACTTGTGATTTTTTGCTGCATTTAAAAATTCAAAATCCTTACAGGAAGCCATGCAATTTTTTTTCTTAAATTTCTTAAATTATTAGCTTTATTAATTCCTTTTACATTATACAAACATATAGATACACTTATTGTGCTTTCTATTTGCAACACTTCCCATATCTCTAGTGTCTCACTTCTTCTATTTTATGATAATTTTTAATATAATTTTACTCTATTAACTCAAGTATTAATTAAATTTAAATGAAAATTAATGTATACATTTTTTTATTGGTAAAATATGGGTTTTTAATGGGTCCCACCATTTTATAATAGAGAAATATATAAAACAATAATATCTCAATGAAGTTCCTCTTCTAGCATAAAATAAAATTGGCTATATGTTGTGACTATGTTACATACCTACAAGGAATAAGAAATAAACACAAATGATCTATAATCCTTCTAAATTATTTTATTTTTTGGATAAAAGAGTCATGTTTAGATATTCTAACTCCTTG
>JARHVA010005492.1:480000-515000 GCA_037957365.1 Torreya grandis
CAATAGGGAGATGTGTACTAGGGGAATATGAATAGAGAATAGATGAACCATGGAGTTAGAAAAGTTGATCTAAAAAAATTATTCCAGATCAATAGAAAAAGATAAGATACTTGAGCCTTTGCTTTATGATTTCAATTTTCTAATTAAATTTTTTTCCAAAAAATTATATGCCAATAGTTTTAAAACTCATAAAAGATATTTTTCTGTGAAAATAAATTATTATTTTTAATTTCATAATAATGTGATGGGTACGTGCTAGATACTCAACCCATTTTACAACACTATATATATATATATATATATATATATATATATATATATACATATACATATACATATACATATATATGTATATAAATATACGTATATACATATATATGTATATATATACGTATATACATATATATATATATGTATATACGTATATACATATACATATATATATATATACATATATATATATATATACATATATATATATATACATATATATATATATATATATACATATATGTATATATGTATATACATATATATATATATATATATATATATATATATATAAATTTACACATACCTCATAATATATTTTAAATATACAAAATTCCTTTTTCAGCCATAAGAAATCATCAACTGTTTATTATTTTAGTGCATTAGAAATTAGTTATCCTTGAGAAGTTAATAGAAATGTACATGATGAGATGAGAAAGTGTTACTATAAGGATTATAAAATCCTTTTTAGTGTGTTATCTAATAATGACTAAGATTAATATATTTGAGAGCCTACAAAGCGAACACTACCTTTAGTAGTTGTAACTTTTTCTCATTTCATTTTATTTAACACTTTTAACATAAACCTATTTTAACCTGAATGATATCCTAGGTATTAGAGTTATTCTTCCTATTTAGACTAATATTTTAAATTAACCATCCTCGAGCATAACTAAAACCCATTGAAGAGGGTAAGGTATTTAGCTAGGGTTGAGTGCCTAAAAATGGTCTTATGTGGATGTATGAGTGCCACATATGTTAATCAGGTCCTATTTATGTATACATACACTGATACGTACTAAATGATATAAACATATATTAAGGTAATATAATTCCCTATAGCAACCTTTGTATGTAGTTACCTCTAGTTAATTACTTCAATTCACCTCCTTTAGTTCCAGTTTCTCATATGTGAGTATGCTGAATGATTATCTCTTACATCAACAAATAAGTTATTGTGTCCAACATGCATTCAAAAAGCACTTTGATATACAAATACAATTTTTGTTTTGGTTGTTTCAAAATGGGTCTCACCAACATATAGGTGCAATTCATCATTTCTTTCCTTTTGTTTTTTCAAAATTTAAAATTAATATTTTTCAAGTGTCAAAAGAATAAAATGATTACTTAACATGTTATTTAAAGGTGTTATAAATTTGAGTTACATACTAAATGGAAATATATAATCAAATATAAAGTGTGTTATACATACTCAAGTGAAACTCTATATATATTACTCTAAAAAATTTATATGTGACACTTAGTCACCTTTCCTCTATGCCATTTGTCTTATAATAGGTGAACCATTTGTTTTCCATTACTACTAATATAAATTTGAGTGGAAAGTACTGAATCTATCTAAAAGGATTTGTTTATTATATCCAATAGAGGACAAATGCCTCTCATCCATCTATAAATGTTATCCAAAAAGATAACGGTATAAACCTTAATCTATAAATGATTTTTTCATCTATGAGAGAAAGTTAAAAAAATTGTTATGCTTATCCATGGGATATCAGAGATCTGGTCTTATGATATATCAATAAACATAGGCTAGAGATTGGGTATGAATTTATTATCATGTTAGTTAAGCTCAAATTAGTGCCTTTTCATAAATGATGAAAGCATATTTTGTTTATTTCAATTTTGTTGCTGACAGTGATGTTAAAATTTTATTTTTCAATCAATATACTTATTCATGCCATAAAGGTTCATATAGATCTACAAGTTCATGGTTTAATTCTTTTCAAATATATGTTTTGTTACTATAATTCAGTTAGGGTTATCATCATATCAATGTTAGATTTGTCAATTGAATAACACAAACAATTGGATGTGTCTTTTTTTAAAATAGTGTTAAGTTGTTTGAAAACATGGATTCATTTACTTATTATAATTAAATATATTTTAATTCATTATCACACTTCATAGGGTTTAAGTAACAATAATAAATGGATTTGAATCATTATTTTGTTTTAATATCATCGCATGTATATACTAAAGGTCTAATATATGGTCATTGTCAAGTAAGTTCTACTCAAATAATTCTCTCTACTTGAATCCATATATAATATTATTTTGTTGTAGTTTTTTTGTTGACACTATTGTTAATTTTTTTAATCATTGTCTCTTATTCTCATAATTTTTATTATAGGTTGAAATGGAATCATGATTGTGTTCTCTTCATATCCATGTTCTTTATTAGAAGCTAAGGTATATCCTCAGAATAATAGAAAGAATTGGTTGTGCCTTGATTTTATATAGTATTATCTTTTTTATATGATGGAATAAATTACTTCTTGTAAAAAAATATTTTAATGGTTTACAACTCATCAGGTTTATGTAAAAATAAGTTGTGTGTTTAATATATTATGTTGTTTTGATACCTCAATGCGCATAGATGATTTTCAAAATTTCATAATTTTTAATTAATACATATCTGTTTCTCGTTAACCTATATTCTATGAATTTAGGATTTAAATATTAGAAAAGATTTGATTTGTATTGAGAATGTAAGATATGTTCTCTAAATAACATGACGTATAGGTTGTGTTTTCATTTATTTATATTACCATCTAGTTTAATGGAATTGAATCATTGCCTTCCTATAAACAAATCCCTATGAGTAATATATGAACCATCACTAATTTTAAGTAAAAATAGGTTGTGGATACAAAATATTGGTTTGTTTTGATAACTCGATAATTATAGGTAAGATATTGGGAATATATACATTTCTAGGTTTGGTAAACATGAATCAATGAATCCATGTGAGTATGGAGAGAATGTTTAAATTTTCTTGTTTTTTCAAACATCTATATTAAATATTTTTCTATCCTAAACTTCTATCTAGAGTTACAAGGTTGTGATTTCATTCTTGTCAATGCCCTAATTTATAATTAGAAGGGTTTTCATAGGCAAATGCATGGAAATGTTGGAGTTGATTTTACCATACAATCAAGTTAAAATGTGTTCGTTGAATTAAAAAACAATTAGTTGTGTTTCCATTTGATTATAAGATTATGATATTTGATGCCATGAAATAATTGGCTTTTTGTAAATAAATATTTATTAATTATCTTTTGTGTTGACTTGATTCAGAACTAATTGGTAGAGAATCATAAGGTATAATATAATAATATTACACTATTATATTATACTACACTATATTATATTATTTTATATTTATGTAAAATTGGATATATATATATATATATATATAAATATAATATAGATACAACCCCTATTTCTTGCATGGACCTTTTCTTTTCTAAATTTAAAATTCACATCAATGAGAAACATTGAAAAAATTTATCTTGTAAGACTCTCAATAATAAGCCTAGGATCATAGCCTAGTGTGAAGTTGCTAAATAAATTGTATTCAAATGAACCATATTATTTTGATTGGATTAATTATGAATGACTTTAAAAATTAATTTTTTGTTGATTTTAAACATCTATGTATATGTGCTAACATAACTCTAATTTTTTTTATAACTGTGTTTAAATTTTTTTAAGAAATAAATTGTATTTAGCTTTAGAGTAGACCTTTAAGGTGATATAGATGTGGATGGAGAAATATTGAGTTGTTATATAATATTGGATCATATAAATAGTTCCCATTGATTGACACACCATTAGAAAATGACTTGTATGAAAAATACTAAAAGAGTTATGTATTTTCACCAAATTAATGTTTATAATAACTATATATCATTTAGAAAATAACCAATAATCCTCTTCCATACAAATTGATAATGATACAATTGAAAAAAAAATCATAACTTATTTCCTTTTTTGTCAATGTTATTTATAAGGAGTGTTTTCAACATTATGTGCATAAGCTTCCTTCTAAGTGGCACACACCCATTATGATATAGATGGGAATTTAGGGATATTTTAAAAAAAATTAGGTAAATTATAAACATTCTCTTTGACACATATCTTGGATAAATATAGAATATGCCAAGAGTAGTCAAGTATATTCAATCCATAATTAATTGAGGAATCCTGACTTTAAGACCTTTGTGGAGCCATGTTTGTTGAATTTAAAATACAAGATAGTGGGTATTAGAGTAATTAAGATGTTTGAGTTCCATATTTTTAATAGCATATTCAGATCTATATCTACACACACAAAGATATACATACATACATGCGCGCGCACACACACACCATATTTATAATATTTGAACCACCATATCGGTACAAATAAGGATAATAATTTAAAAAGGATGTCCAACAATAATAAACAATAATAAATTGGGTTAGTGAATTTCAATAAAAATTAGAATGTTCGGAATGCTATAGTTGTATGTGTTTTACAAAATAAATTAAAACCATGTGAATTCCACATGGCAGTGGCACGGTTCCATCTCCATTCTCCACCATCAAGTTGTTTATTGAAGGCGACATTTATGCAACATAAAATTTAACATGTTCTTGCATAAAGAGTATATAACTACACTTAATTTATATTTTCTTTGTAATAGTCACTACGGAGTCTAATATCTAGAATAGACAAGATCCCTTCTAGTCCAAATGCCTTCTTTGAGCAATCGAAGGAATTTCCTTCCTAGATTTTTAACAAGTCAGAGTATTTTATAATAGTTTTGACAATTTTAATTTTATTAATATACTATAATAATTGTATTAAGGATTGAGTATGATGACAACCTTCATTCTAATATGGATTCTCAGATGACGTTCTAGCAGAGAATGAATGGATGGGGGGCACAGCTTCAAAGAATGAGAGGGAGACATGGGATTTTCATCTATTTCTGTTTCTTATGTAACAGAGAAGAAGCAAAAACCAACTGAACTTCTTTCAAATTCGAACACTTAAGATTTTCATTTATTTCGTTTTCTTATGTTTTAGAAATCAATTTCTTTCATGTATTTTATTTTTGAATTTTATGTATATTCTAATTAATTGAAGGGCAATTTATATGTTCATCTACTTACAACACAGATTATATCTGTAACAATGTTTCCCAGATTGTCGATTTTATACTTTTTAATGTTAACTATGGCGGGGATTTTTTTTCTTGATATCTCAAGATTGTCTATTGAATGCACGCATATATAGGGATAGCTCTTCTTTATAAACTATATATTGTTTTCGTTTTTTTGGAATTTATCTAGATACATGTATTAAGACGCGTTCGTGATTAATGCATATGTTTTAAGCACAGGAAATATATTAATTACAGATATATTCATAAGAACCAGACAAGACTTGCCGGTAAGTCCAAAATTTGACCGCGGAATTTGTGTATCATGAATTTTTTAAGGACTACTATATATAAAAATATATATAATTAATATAATTTTTTAGTTTTTAATAGTTTAATTAAAATTTTATATTTCATTTTACTCAATTTTTTAAAGTAGGGATTATATTTTGCATTTAAAAAAATTAAATACCATCACACAGCCATCAAGTTTAAGTCCTACATCGCCTTCACTCTGAAAATAAATATAATTTATATATCATATTCAAATTACAATTTCTCACATTTTTTAACATTGTTATTATTAGCTATGTTCAAATTACAGCTTCCCATCGCCTTTTTGTTAAAGGGGAGTCCTCTCTAGTCTTATAAGATATTATTACTCAATATTTTATGACAGTAAAAAAATCACAGTAAAAAATTTCTTGCATTGTAAGTTTATTTTAAAATTTATAAATAAATAAATAATAATTACTTGATTAACAATATATGTTTCCCCTAAACTAAAATCAAGAGACCAGGAATCTAATCTAGCTTCCAATTTATTGTTTAGTTAAATGATGAAGTTATGTATTGTTGAGATTATAGTGTTTTTATGGATTATCTTTCGATGCTTTATTCCATGATGATTATGTTGAGATTTCAATGACAATTAGCCATAACCCCTAACTACCTGTGAAATTGTAATTTAAATAAAAAATCATTTATAAACGTTGTAGTTTATATATTCTTAATGTCTTCCCATAAAAATCGTGATTCTAATTTTAATGTGTGGTGGTTGCTCCTTGATCATTTTAAAATCAATATAACTATATAAATTTTCTCTTTGTTATTATTAATCTAAAATAATCTAGTCCTAGGGAATAGTTAACTTCAAAGATGCTTTACTAAATGATTCATTTCTACA
This sequence comes from Torreya grandis, assembly GCA_037957365.1. Taxonomy (NCBI): domain Eukaryota; kingdom Viridiplantae; phylum Streptophyta; class Pinopsida; order Cupressales; family Taxaceae; genus Torreya; species Torreya grandis. The sequence goes on from JARHVA010005492.1 coordinate 486,412, forward strand.
CCTCTCTAAACATGTTACATAGATACTTCAATGACAATTTCAGTTTTACGATGAAGTAATTCTCCAATATGTTGACATAATATTTTATGATCATACTTTTATTGCACGATATAATAAAATACTTTTTTGAGGTGAGAAGATTTTAAACTACATTATTCATTTTAAAAGTGGGGCATCATAATGAGCATTTTTTGGGAGATCCAAATCTCCATGAATAGATTTGATACATAATTTAAAAAAATTTAAAATTCAAAATAATGTAAAAACGTAAATTCTGCAACAAAGTATATGTTTTCAAAGATTCAAAATGATGTATAAAATAAGTATGTAGTATATATTAGCACATCAATATAGATTTTGGGACATGTGGCATACACATGCATTTATTTTTTGAAGACTCAAAGAAAATAATCAAACACACTTGAATGCATATGTATGGGCACGTGTAAATATAATTATAGGTTACAAATACATTTACAATTGAGTACATAGATGTATAACGTTATATATCATCAACACATATTCAAAGGGGTATCATACCTAGTCATACTCATGAATATTCAAAGAAAAAAAAAAAAAAAAAAATTAAAGTTCAAAGTTTAATGTTTAAAAGTTATAATTTTCAAATTTTAAAAAAAAAAAAATTAAGAGAAATGTTGGCATAATAGGAGAGTGAATATTCTTCATTCTCTTTCGATCATGTAAAATAGAATATAGATCCATATGTAACCATCTAATTTTAATTTGTGTGGGTGATGTACATTAAATTCTAATAGCATGCAATGGCTTTAACATCATTTCTAATTAACCTATAATGTTTTCAGTTTTTTGGATACGAACATTCGGTACTATTCCCTATTCAAAAGAGTTGGGATAATTCATCTTGCATAATCAAGATCTTGATTAGTTGTTCAAAATTGAGACTTGATCAGTTTTAAATTATCCATTCATTCAAATTATTTACATGCATCAATAAGGAGGAAAATTATACATAAATAATTATATGTTACAAGAAAAAATACCATTCATATAGGTGTACTTCTTTATTTTATTCTTTTTAATTTTTTAGTTTTCAAAGTTAATATTTTTAAAGTGTCAAAATAAAAAATGATTACTTAATGAGTTTTTTCAAGGTTTTCTAAATTCAAATGCCCCAAACAATTCAAGTATATACTCAAATACAAAGTGTATTAGACACACTTATATTAAACTCTTTATCCTTTACTCTTGAAAATATATGTAACATTTATTCACCATTCTTCTATGCCATTTGCATATTAAAGCTTGACCTTTTATTTTCCATTACTACTAATATAAATTTTAGTGTAAAATGCCCAAACTATCTAAAATAACCTTTATACTATCTCCAATAGAGGATAAATATCTCTGATCCCTTTAGAAATGTTATGCAAAATTTTCATGACATCTTTAAAAACATTAATCTATATATGAGTTTTTCATCTATGAGAGAAAGTTTTACAACTTGTTATATTTATTTTGTATGATAGTGGAGATCTAGTCTTTTGATAGCTCAACACACATAGGTTATAGATTGGGCATGAAATTATTATTATGTTAATTAAGCTTGAATTTGTGTCTTTGCATAAATGTTGAAAGCATATTATTTTAATTTTTTTTGGGTTGTTCATAGTGATATTAATTTTTTATTTTTTGAATCAATATGTTAATTCATGACATAAAATTTCTGTAGATCTACAAGTTCATGGTTTCATTCTTTTCAAAGCCATGTTTGGTTATTGATGCCAATTCTTTACTTTTGAAATACTATCCCACATGCTATCCTTTAATAGAAAGATACCTTAATACATACTATTCTTTTCTGTGCTCTTTCCCATGCCCTGTGTTCGTGGCTTATTATAGAATTCAAAACCTTTAACTAGTAATATTGCTCCAAAATTTTCTTTAGAAGTGTTCGTTTGAAATATGGTGATAGCACTCTCAATGTTGTCATTCATATTTCCTTGATGTGTCTCAGCGCACAACAGACGTTCGCATTTGTATAGATACAAATGCAAAAGTAGATCTTCCTAAGTTGTGACTTGACAAACTCATTAAAGTGTTAGAAAACAATAACATATAAGAAATAGAAAACAAGAAAACACACATTCATATTGCTACAGCAATAAGGGAACAAGATTTTTCTCAATCTTCTTGATCTTGTTCTTGATCTTGTTCTTGTTCAAATTACAATATGCCCTTAGGGTCTTTAAATAGAATTGAATACAAACAATAATTAGAAAATAAACTCCAGGCTAACTCAAGACTAAAATTAGTCTTTACATGCAAACTAACTCTCTAACTAACTGTTTGCTAACTCACTGATTGCTTACTATCAGTTTACTAACTGATTGCTCAACTGTAGTTTACTAACTGATTTCTTGCATGAGGAGTGGAGAAATTAACTCCAATACACTTGAGTTTCTAACACTCCCCCTTAATTTCTACCACTTACAAATTTAGCATTTACTATGCCTAAATTTGTCCACTAGCTTCAGCGAGGATGTTTTTCTTTTGCAGAATATACTGCCTCTCATGCGGAATACACCGCCTTGCGAAATACATCGCCTTATATGTGGAATACGCCACCTTGTCTTCATACAAGACAAATACAATTGCTCAATGAGCGTTCACTCAGTGTTTAAGACTGAGGAGTAGCCTGTCGAAAGGCTATCAACAGACATGCTTATGTCCAACATTGCAAGCTTCCTACTTGCTTACATTTCTTTCCCCTGATACTTAATTGTTCAGGTTTCCTCCCAAAACTCTGCTGGGTTCTTTCCATGTTGATCTAGATTTGCCAACAATCGGCCTAATCTTCAGAGACTTTGATAGCTTCACTCGCTGTTCAACACACACATGTTCACAGCTTCACTCACTGTGTAACACAAGCTCTGCGGAGCTTGCCTTTTCAAACACGAAAAACATACGCATTGTAATACTGAATACAGACAGCAAACAAGAAACAAATTAATAAACAAATAAAAAACTTTCGACGCCTTTTATCTTTGGCATTCGAATCAAGCTCTTCAGAGCAATCTTCTGTGTAATATGCCTCTTGTCCTTGGCAATCTTCTTCAGCAACAGCTACTCGGCTCTTTTTTTTTTTTCTTTTTCTTTTTCTAATTTTTATTTTTATACTCAATCTTCTTCCCTGAGCAGCTGTGCTTCTGCGCACTGCTCTTTCGATCTTTCTATCACACTCAATAATAAGTCTCTCGATTACATCTTCTAACTCCCTATCATAATTGTCTTTGCTTTTTGTCTTGGCTTCTTGATATTCTTTTCGGAGCTGCAATGAATGCACTTTCAAACAATTACCTAAATCCATTTTCGTTAACTGGAATAGGTTGTGCGGACAAAGGCCAACCAGAAAAAAATCTGCAGACGCCTCTATCATAATACTTGCGATTCACCTCTTTCACGTCGTCGTTACAATTGGCGCCCATTAGAGCGTCCAACTGCTTCCTTAACACATCCATTTTTACTACTTAATGAAATATACTGGCTGCCTGTAGATGTAAACCCTGCCTACATAGGGTTTGAATTGTGCGCACTACTCTTCTTGGCTGCGCCTGCGCTTCGACTGCGCCTTAAGAAAGAAACTTTCTGCAACTCTCCTTCGTCGGTCTTGTCCTTCAAGATGTCGACCGTCTCCGCCAAACACTCCTTAATGGGCATAAACGACACACCCAGCTTCCTCAGCTTTTGGTTGCTGAATTTGTGTGCCACGTCCTCGGCTTTCCACTAACTCACTACGCGTAGAATTTGCTTCTCCCAACCAGGCGCGATTTGAGAACAGCTGCGCTTTTTAACCGGCGACTGCAGGTCTCCACGTCTCTCCACCGTGTCTTCCTTGCTATGCGACTCCCTGCTGGCTGCGTTTTCAAACACCTTCTGCCAGCTGCGCAATTCTTCAACGACTTACCTCTAATGAGTTTGATACTGCTGCAGCTTCTCTACGCGATACCTACGGTCTACTGGATGGCCGCCTTGTATGGTTTTTGCTTTGACTGTCGCTGGACTTCTGGTGCGTCCAACTATCTACTGCTGTGCGCCCTTCCAACCAGGGGTTTTTTGCTCGCTGCTTGCTGGGCTGCGATCTACTCCTTTGGCTGCGCTTCAGACTTGCATGGCTCTTCTTTCTTGCTGGGCTTTACCTAGCTCTGATACCAAGTGTTAGAAAACAATAACATATAAGAAACAGAAAACAAGAAAACACACATTCATATTGCTACAGCAATAAGGGAACAAGATTTTTCTCAATCTTCTTGATCTTGTTCTTGATCTTGTTCTTGTTCAAATTACAATATGCCCTTAGGGTCTTTAAATAGAATTGAATACAAACAATAATTAGAAAATAAACTCCAGGCTAACTCAAGACTAAAATTAGTCTTTACATGCAAACTAACTCTCTAACTAACGGTTTGCTAACTCACTGATTGCTTACTATCAGTTTACTAACTGATTTCTCAACTGCAGTTTACTAACTGATTTCTTGCATGAGGAGTGGAGAAATTAACTCCAATACACTTGAGTTTCTAACATAAGTCATCCCAGCAGGCTCGTAACTCCTTTCCAACTTTTACAACAAGACAAAGCTTTAAAAGGCACAAAATAATTGTACAATGGCCCTCAAAAGTTGGACAATCAGAGAGGCGTCTGCTAATCACTAAGGTTGGATAAACTGGAACTCCTAGATAATAAATGAAGGAAAATGACCTGAATATAGGAAAGCACCATTGCATCCGCAGGGATGATTCATCATTTTCAGATATCTTGTTTTTCCGTCGCTGATTTCTCAACTACAATTAACGTTTCAATAATGATTTCCAGTGAACGAATAAGAATATGAACTAGTCCATTCATCAAAAGCTTCTTTCTTAAAGGGTGCTCCAGTAAACCAACTAAAAATTCGAGCAATCGCTCACCTTTGAAAGCATCTGTTTTTGACATTACAACTCCATTACCAAAATGGTTTTGTGCCCAAGAAAGTAATGAGCGCTATGATATAGCACCAGAATCTAGTTTTTGAAATGACATACGAATTATGAGCACCCTAATCATGTCCTGTAACACCACCAGAGCCGCACAGGAAAAATGTAACAGTATTTGGGCAATCTCGTCAACGTGTGAAAGCAATCAACTGAGCAACTTCTCAAATTGATGAGGTTGTAAGTACCAGTCAATCTCCTCAATACTCCGTGTACCTAGTTGCGTTCCAATGCCTAACATTTTTAGAGCATTGAGAGAAGTGCCAGAATTGAACAAGTGAATCTATATTGAAGTGGAGTTTATGTTGAATCAACTATTATCAAAATTAATCTGTTTCCAGAATTCTAAAAGACACAGCTCATTCGACAAAGCATTGAAAACTCCATCAAGTTTCATTCTACCCATTACTTCTATAATTATTTAAACATACTTCTTGTATGATATTAGCAACATAATCAAATATTATTCTGGTAATAAACTTTATTGAAACTTCACAATCAAACTCATCGATTCCATAGATCAATCAATACGACTATTACTGTCATAAAATTCTATAGAATTAACATAAGTCCACTTTCATTACCTCCATTGATTGTAAGAATATTCTTAGTCCTATCATCCTCTATTTTTTACACACAAGTGCGCCTATTCATCACTTGGTAATGAATTTATTCTGCATAGGAAAATAGTCCACTAGTTTTGAATGACCAATTAATATAAAACGACTTCTCAGTATTGAATGGCACATTACATGAAACGGTTTCTCCTCATTACATGGCACATTATATGATTAGCCAATTAAACAAACTTCTAATGTTAGAAGGCTTCTCAGTACCAAGAAAGTTGTTTCAACCATTCAATCTTCACACAAACCATTTATAACCTGAACATCTTTTATTAACAGTTCGATTGTTTTATATGAACACAACTCAAACTAGAAATCACATATTTTGTTCAATTCTTAATGAAGAACATAGACCACTTACAAACCAATATGATGTCGTATTTGTAGTCTCTGTAAACAAATATCTCGATCTGCCAAACCAGAATTTGTGTGAACTTGGGACCTTGCCATTCGCAGAATGTAAATAGTCCATTAAATTGCTATGGAATAGAAAATGTATTCATTCTTTGATCCGTAGGAGATTCTTAACTCGATTCTAATGAATCTCTTGTTGACTACGCCAAGACTAGATTAAGGCTTCTTTCTATTGATCAACACCGTTGAAAATGACCATAGCAACCTACCAAAAACCTTTCTTTTTTTGATGATATTTACATATATACAGTCAAAGGACTGACATGGCCTTCTCCTCTTGCCAACTCCTCCTCTCTCTTTTTCTTTGATTTAGACTCAAACTTAAAATAATCTTATCATCTTTATGTAAACCCTATATTCTTTCTACATAACTTATCTCTTCCTGAACCAATATTCAAATATATCATTTAGATGACTATCCTCTCAGAGATTATCTCTTCTTTTATTAGACATTGTCTTTATGTTGTCTTCCAACGTAGATGTCTAATAATATGGAATATTGACATTTACATCTAGGTAAAATGATTAATAACATTTTATTTTTAAATTCTTATCAGCCCTCCTATTGATTCTTAATGCATTGAATAAAGAAACATGTATATATAATGATTAGTTATTTGTTGCTCTTGCATCAATCTTCTAAACTTAGCAATATTCATGGGCTCTTGCTCATGAAGTTTTTGAATTTACCCTTTCTATCATAATTTCCCTTTGTTTTATCTTCTACCATCAGCATTCCATAAAGATGAACCTATTCTTTTGATCCACACCTAGACTTTTTCTTTTTCTTCCAGTTACTCACTGAGCTCTATTTTTGAAAATCTCCTTCATGTTTAACCTCAGTAAATTTGTGTTTCTTAGTCCTCATGATTCTATATCTCTCTTTATTTTTGTACCTTTTTTTTCTCAATTCCTTTTCAGCTGCAAGTATCCATGATTCTAGTTCAATTCAATATGCTTCATTACTTCCCTGTATTTCTTCAATCTCTGCATAACCTATTTTAGATGTATCAACATTAGCAACCTATTTTTCCTTTTAATGCTTTGTATCATACAAATTTATTTTAAGATGTTGTTCTCTCCTAATATCCATACTCATTTTCATTCTTATCTTAGCTTGGTAACATTTTTGATCTCCCTTCATATGTATGTCAATCAGTTCTACATTACAAATTGTTTCATCTTCTTGTCTTTGGAAAAAGAAGTCTTGCTTCTTAGAAATGTTCATGAGTTCTCATGTGAACTCTTATCCCGCTATACCTGTAAAATCAATAAACATGTAGATGAAAACTCTTCTAATATGTTTTTCTTCTATCCCCATTCTTGAGAATTTTCATCATTGACTTTTGTATCATGAACTTCCTTTTGCCTCAGGATTTCTTTAGTTTCAAGCTCTCCAATGAGCCTATCAATTTGTTATAATTTTTTATCTACTTATATTACAACAAGTAGACTTTTAAGATAATTAAACATTTCTTTCAACATCCTCATTTCATTTTTCAGTGAGAGCTCATCTATCTCTCCACTTTCTTCATCAAATTTAGGACCATTAAACTTAGATTGTATATCTTTTTTCTATTTTACCTTTAATCTACATTTTATCTCTTGTGGAAACTGATTTATACTCAAATTCATTCTCTAAATGGCTTTCATTACCTGAATCATTAGTCATTACCAGAGACATAAAATTTGAAATTTTATGTTCTTCATATTGTTTCATCAGATGTTTTGGAAATTGATTCTCTTTTGGTGTCAAATATAATCCTTCTCCTTTCTACAAGTTATCTTTTATAATCATCTCATCACTTGATTCATCATTATTTTCAATTGAATTATTTAATGCATCATTATTCAAAGAAATTATATTACCTTTCACTTCATTGGTATTCTTCTTTTTCCAAATTCTCGTTGGACTAATAACCTTTGTCCTTCTATTCTCTTCCTCATTTATTTTTAAAAGGTGAAGACCTCTTTTTGTCTTGATGTAGTACAAAATTTATCCCAAAATCTATTTTTTTGTACTGATCTTCCACTTGAATTCCTAGATTCAATAATCTTTTGATTGAATCCTGCGTTCTTCACTTCAACAACTACTTTCTTCATCCATTTTGAAAATGCATACCCATGTTTTATTACAAGTTATAGAGATTTAATATTGCCTTCATTTTGATTTATTTTTACATCAACAATCTTATTTTTAGATATAAGATTGAAATCAGAATTCAACTTTTTAATTACCCATTCCATGGCCTACTGCACTATCTCATTCTCTTTCATATTTTCTTTGTTTTTAGTCACCTTTTTAGGTGTGATTTTTTATGTGATTCATTTCTTTTTTCTATTGGGATGTTGTCTAGAGCATCATGAAACTCTACACTTTATTCCATTTTATTATCGATATGCTAAAGGATTTTAATTTTCTTCCTAAGATCTTCTACAACTTGATCTCTTTCACTATCAGTTTTCATTTCAAAGTCATTTGACTTCATGGGTGCTTTGCTTGCTCCATTCTTTATAAAATGTAAGGCCTTATCTTTGACCCTCTATTTTAGATTTTTCTTTCTTTTATACTAAAATTTAAATATAATGTTGAATAACCAAATCAGAGACCAAAACATCCCTTTGAGTGCCTCCTTTCCTAACACTCTCCTCTTGATTTTATTAATTGATTCTCTCTACACATTTTCCTCTTTTCTGTTCTCCTCAATGAGAACATTTATTGCTTACCTAATAACTCTCCACTCTTAAACCCTTTTTGATTTTTTTTTGATGGCAATTATCTCTTACCTTCTTTTCCTAACAAGTGACTCTATAGGTCACTTAATGCTTCTCTTCAGATGCTAGTCACATGCTTGGATTCCTTTCTATGACCACTAACTCAATAAAATTTCAAAGTCCAATATTTTTAAGTCTAATTTGAGACTGATTATTTCTTTCTCTATTTCCTTTTTACAAGATTACAAGCTTCCTGCTTGCACTTCAAATCTGTTACTATGTCCATTTGTCAAGAGAAAATCATGCCATAATTTTATCGATCCAAAATTTTACAAATCATTAGTTTTTAAAATAAATCATTTCATCTATTAAATCAAATCAGACCCCAAGAGATTATTGATCTAATGCCAAAATCGATGCCAATTCTTTGCTTTTGAAATATTATCCACATGATATCCTTTAATAGAAAGATACCTTAATACATATTATTATTGTCATGATATATCCCATGTCTTATATTCACGGTTTATTAAATAATTCAAATCCTTTATTACATATACAATGACCCATTAAATTTAACTAGTAATATTTCTCTAAATTTTTCCTTAGAAGTGTTTATTGGAAATATGGTGATAACACTCTCATAGTTGCCATTCATATTTCCTTGATGTGTTTCATCCCACAACAGATGATCACATTTATATAGATACAAATGGAAAACTAGATCTTCCTAAGTTATGAATTGACAAAATCATTAAAGCATCAACAAACTCAATAAAGCATCCCAATAGGTTTGTAACTCCTTTCTAGATTTTATAGCAAGATAGAGCTTTAGAAGGCATGAAATAACTGTATAATGGCACTCAAATGTTGGACAATCAGAGAGGCATCTACTAATCACTAAGGTTGGGTAAACTAACACTCTTGGATCACAAATGAAGGAAAATGACCTTAATATAAGAAAACACCAGTGCATCTATAGGGATGATTCATCATTTTTAGATATCTTATTTTCCCATTGACAATTACTTAGCTACAATTAATGATTCAATAATGATTTCTAATACATAAATAAGAATATCAACTAGTCCTTCATTCATCAGAAGCTTCTTTGTTAAAGGTACTCTAGTAAACTAGCTAAAAATTCAAGAAATCACTCACCTTTGAAAGAACCTATTTCTAATATTACAACCCCAATACTAAATGGTCATGTGCCTAAGAAAGTAATGAGCACAATAATACAACACCAAAATCTAGTTTTTGACATGACATAATAATTATGAGCACCCTAAGCACGTTCTGTAACACCACCAAAGCTCCACAAGTAAAATATAACATAATTTAGGTAATCTTGTCAACATGTGGAAGCAATCGACTGAGCAACTTCTCAAACTAATGAGGTTGTGAGTACTAGTCAATAGCCTCAATACTCCATATACCTATCCACATTCCAATTGCTAATGTTTTCAAAACATTGAGAGAATAAGTTCTATAACTAAACAAGTGAATCTATATTGAAGTGGAATTTACATTGAGTTGACTATTATCAAAATTAAAATATTTATAGAATTTTGAAAGACATAGCTCATTTGACGAAGCATTGAAAATTCCATCCATTTTCATTCTACTAATTACTTCTACAGTTCTTTACTCAGACTTCTTGTATGATATTAGGAACAATATCAAATATTATTCTAGTAATAACCTTTATTGAAACTTCATAATAAAACTCATTGATTCCATAGATTAATCAATACGACTATTACTATCATAAACTTTTACAGTATTAAGATTAGTTGACTTTCATAACCTCCATTGACTGTAAGACTCTTCTTACTCCTATCACCCTCTATTGTTTAAACATAAGTCTACCTATTCATCACTTAGCAATGAATTTAGTTTGTATAGGAAAATAGTCCACTAGTCTTGAATGACCAATTAATATAAAATGACTTCTCACTATTGAATGGTGTATTACATGAAATGGTTTCTCCTCATTGCATGGCATATTATATGAGCAGCCGATTCAATAAAATTATAATTTTAGATGGATTATCAATACCAAGAAAGGTATTTCAACCATTCAATCTTCACACATACTATTTATAAACTCAAGATCTTTTATTAATAGTTCAATTATTTTATATGAACATAACTCAAACTAGAAATCACATATTTTGTTCAATGCTTAATTCAAAACATAGAAACTTACAAACCAATATGGCATTGTATTTTTAAATCTCTATAACCAAATATCTCAATCTAATAGATCAAAATTTATGTGAACTTGAGACCTTTCCATTTACAAAATGCAAATAGTCCATTAAAATGCTATGCAATATAAAATGTATTCATTCTTTGATCTATAGTAGATTTTTAACTTGATTCAGATGAATATCTTGTTGAATACACCAAGACTAGATTAAGGCTTCTTTCTATTGATCAGCACCATTAAAAATGACCTTAGTAACCTACTAAAAACATTTCTTTGATTGATGATATTTTACATATATACAGTCAAAGGCCTAACAAGGCCGCCTCCTCTTTCCAACTCCTCTCTTTTTTTCTTAGTTTCAAACTCAAACTTCAAATAATCTTATCATATTTATTTCAACCCTATATTATTTCTACATAACTTATCTCTTCCCAAACCAATATTCAAATATAGCATTTAGATGACTATCCTCTCATGGATTTTCTCTTCTTTTATCAGGCATTGTCTTTATCTTGTCTTCCAATGTAGATTTCTTATAATGTGGAATATTAGAATTTACATCTAGGTGAAAGGATTAATAAAATTTAATTTTAAAAAATTATTACCCCTCCTATTGATTCTTAATGCTACCAATAAAAAACATTTATATAAAATTGATTAGTTATTTGATGCTCCTAAACTAGTTACTATAAGGTAGTTAGGGTTATTATCATATCAATGTAAGATTTATACTATAAATAACACAAATAATTTGATGCATCTACTTTTTAAATAGTGTTAAGTTATTTGAGAACATGAATTCATTTACTTCTTATAGATTAATATTTAATAATGGATTATCATTATTCATAGGGTTTAAGTAACAATAAATGAAGGGGAAAATGTAAACTTTAATAAAACGGCATAATATGGTTGTATAAAAATTTTGGGTGGGGGCAACAGTGGCATATACTCCCCATGAAGGCTCAATTGGCAACTAAAGAGCTAAAATAGGGGTTTCAAACCCTATATATATTACAATGAATGGTTATAATAAGTCGATGAAGGGGCGTTAACCAAGGACTTTGTCTTATGATGTTTTAGCATAAGGAAGCTTTCATTTTCCTCAAAAAATAAGGCCAACAATCCTTCAAGTGTTGGCTATTGGAGGATACAAAGTTGATGAATCGATAGAACGAATAGGGGATTCAAAATCTTGTAGTTTAATTTTTGGGAGCACTAAACGACATCATAATATATCAAGATATGACCTTATTCTAATGGAGGAAATGTCTATAGTAGGGGTATGATGGCCTCTCTTGTGACCTTCCTATGTATATGTTACATCTAAAATGGACATGGTCAAGAATTTATCCCCAACTAAATTCAACCCCATAATCACTTTTGAAAATAGAGTACTTAATGTGATTATGGAAGTGGAAAAGATACTTGTTTTGTATGGAATGATCTACATGTTTGGAGGGTTTTGGCCTACCCTTTAGGATCTCCATGGCTAGATAACCGAAAAATGGGAAACCCTCATTAAAGGTAGAATCAAGATCCAACCTTGTGCAACTAGTAGTTTTATTATTGTTTTTAATTTTGTAATAGCTAAAGAATTTAATTTTGAGCACTCTTGGGACTAAAATAAGCATATATATTATTGTCCAAAACTTTACATTCTAATTTTAACCCCCAAATGAAAATTTTATTATAAAGTCAATTTGGATCCAACTGCCAAATCTACCCCTACAATTTTGCAATGTTGGTGTCTTTAAAGCCATTGCTAGTGTCGTTAGAGAATTTTGGTATATAAATTTGCCAAGAAGATAACATGGACATTCCACCTATTTCTGATTTCTTGTTTAGGTTGATATTTCAAAATAAATCCAAGTTCATGAGGAGGTGGTTGTGAATAATAAAATATGGGTTTAGCCGATAGATTATGATGACTTACCATTTTGATGTTGTAGATGTTTCCTCATGGGATATTTGATAAACAATTATCATAATGTGAAACATAAGAAAGGAAATACATGGTGGGTATATGAAAATGTAGAGCATTTAATAGTGGATGGAATTCCTGATTTAGAGAAAGATGAACCATAATTTTTTTTGGAAATGCATGTTGAACACTTTACCCTAAGTGGGAAGAATACAGTTAAGGACTCTAGTATCAAGGGGTTGAAGTCTCTATCTACATTAAATCTAGAAACAATTAGATAAAAGTCTATATAATTGATTGCGTAGGTGGTTTTGGTAATTGTAATGGAGAAAAGTGTAAAAGTCTCATTAGTTATTACCTTATTATTAGGAGAAAGCTTAATAGATCATTTATTGTTTCAAATTCTAATAGTTGATCTAGAAATATCCATTCCCATATTACCAAATCTTGAAGAGGGGAATGGGTGGAAATTAATGGGAAATAAAGGGGAAAAGGGAGGAGGTAAAAGGAGAATGGATCCATTAAATATGTCTATCAGATCTCAAAAATAAAATTGAAGAACAAAGACTTTTAGAAATGTTTTTTAGTAGTGGTTCTTATTGACAATATTAGATTTAGAGGCATTTTTAATGCTATATTTTTATTGTTTTTGTGGATGTGTTTTATTTTCATTATAGCATTTATTTTATTAGATTTGGATTTTTGGCCACTACTCATTGTTTCTTTACTAATAGAAGAGGCAGTTCCTTTCAAGCCTTCATGTTCTATTCTTTTTTTTTCTATTTTTATAGGTTAAGGGACTTGTCAACACTCCTCACCTTTAACATTATGAAAAATAATAGTTTGTGGATTTCAATCATTGTTTTGTTTTGATACCTTCACATTTATAGATTAGATATTTGGCTTGCATTCATTGTCACGTAAGTTAAGCTCAAATAAGTCTATCTACTTGAATCCATAGAGAATATATTTTTTAACCTTAATTTTGATGCTAACACTATTGTCAATTTTTTGAAATCAATATGTTTATTTTTCTAATAAAATTTTCTATAGGTTGAAGGATTCATGATTGTGTTCTTTCCATAGCCATGTTATTCATTATAAACTAAGATATAAACTTAGTATAACATAAATAAATTGGTGTGCCTTATATTTTATAGTATTGTGTTTTATTACATGATGGAATCAACTATTTCTTGTAAACAAATCTCTCTAAATGGTTTAAAATTCATTTTAGGGTTTATGTAAAAATAGGTTGTAGGTTTTAGATCTATTGTGTTATTTTAATAGCTCAATGTTCATAGACGGTTTTGACCATTTTATATTTTTTATTAATACATATCTTATTCTCATAAAATTATATTTTGTGAAGCTATGATTTTATTATTATGAAAGATTTGATTTGTATTTATAAGGAAAGATATTTTCTCTAACTAACAAAAAGTATTGGATATGTTTTCATTTCTTTATAGTGCCATGTTGTTTGATGGCACTGAATCATTGCCTTCCTATAAACAAATCTCTATGAATACTTTATGGATTATCATAGATTTTCTATAATAATAGGTTCTAGGTTTGAAATATTTGTTTGTTTTGATAGCTTGACAAGTATAGAGAAGATATTTGGAATCTATACATTTTAAGGTTGGGTATGCTTGAATCAATGTCCCTATGTGAAAATGGTGAGAATGTTTAATTTTTATTATTTTTTCCTTCTGACATTGATATAATTTGTTTTATTTATATTTTAATTTTTCTAATAAACATATATATGTGTTTGTAGGGTTGTTATTTCATTCTTTCCAAATCCCTACTTTGTTATTAGAAGTGTTTTTATAGGCAAATACATGGATATGTCATAGTTGCATTTACCACCAAATCAAGGTAAGATATGTCCTTTGAATACAAATAATATTTAGTTATTTTTCCATTATTTTTGAAAGATTGTGTTGTTTGATAACATGGAGTAATTGGATTATTGTAAATAGATCTTTATTAATTCTCTTTTGAGTTGACTTGATTCAGAAATGAATGATAGAGAATCATAATATATAATATAATTATCTTATTTATATAGTATATTATATTACATATATTATATTATGTTTATATAAAGTTGGATAAATAATATATTAGTATAAATAAATATCTATATAATATTAATATTATTAAAATAGATATAGATATATCCCCTATTGCTTGAATGGACCTTTTTTTTAAATTAAAAAACATATCGATTAGAAATTTCAAAAAAATTATCTTGTGTGACTCAATAATAAGCATAGGATCATAGCCTAGCATGGAATCGGTAAATAAATTATTTTCAAACTACCTTTATATTATTTGCATAATATTAATTATGAATGTATTTAGAAAATAATTTTTTATTGATTTGAAATATGTGTTTATATGTTGTAACATAACTCTAAAGTTTTTGTAATCGTGTATATATTTTTTTACCAAAAAAAATGTATTTGGATTTGAAGTGTACATTTAGGGTGATATAAACATTGATGGTGAATTACTAAATTTTTATATAATATTTGATCATCTAAATAGTTCCCATTGATTGACAAACTATAAAAATAAATTGTATGAAAAATGCAATGGGTACAAGGAAAGATTTGTGCATTTTCAACAAATTGATGTTTATAATAAGTTTACATCATTTAGAAAATAACCAATAGTCATAGTTACAACTAGATAATGATTCAAGTGAAAAAAAATAATCATATCTTATTTCCATTTTTCTCAATGTGTACATCAAGGATATTTTTCAACACTGTGTACATAAGCTTCCTTCTAGTGAGACACAACCACTAGGATATACATGGGATGAGTGGGAGATTATAAACAATGTTATATAAATTTTAAACATTCTCTTATAAACGAGTGCTCAAGTACATTCAATCCATACTTCATCAAGGAACACTATGACTTCAATGCCTTTATGGAGCCATAGTTGTTGAATTTAAAACACAAGATAATATTTATTAGAAAACATAAGATGTTTGAGTTTGATATTTTTAATGGCATAATCATCTCTCTCTCTCTCTCTCTCTCTCTCTCTCTCTCTCTATATATATATATATATATATATATATATATATATATATATATATATATATATATATATATATATATATATATATATATATATATATATATATATATATATATATATATATATATATATATATATATGCTTATTTCATTGACTAAAAGTGCTCACTAGAAGCTTATTATTATTAGAACACATAGATATATTAATTAATCAAAAAAAGGATGATAATTTACAAAGAGAGTTATAACAAAAATGTGATCAATTGGTGTACACAAAATAATTGATACAAAAAAAACATGCCTATCCAACAATTTTCTAAAGATAAGGCCTATTAAACATGACTATAAAATAAGAGGTCTAAAAACATGTTGATAAGTGTGAACATGAAGATATAGAATAGACAAAATTATAGGGTGGTTGTTGTATATCATCCATGGGAGGAAAAACAACCCAAGAAAGTGGGTCCCTCGATGGTGGATCTAAAGCCACCCATCCATCCTGAGAACTACCTAGATGAACATAAAGAACAATAGTATACCCCACCTAAGTGGCAAAGGCATAAAAATAAAATCAAAAAATTATTTGGGAGCTCCTATAGATGTTAAAATTTTAAAATCACCTTATCAACCTTCACTTGAATCTATAAACTTGTAGAGGTGAGAACAACAACGTTATAATTAATTGAAAACTATTGATAAAGAGCTTGATTATTAAATAAACAACATTCATATATTATTTACAAAACTAAAAGACAAATATAGCTACAAAAAAATTCTAAATGATCGCTATGTATGTCAATCACTAATAACAATATCAAAAAAAATCAGTGCTCTAGTTGATGGGCTTTGACTAGAAATGTTAAAATAAAATGTGAATCTATTTGAATGCATATGAAGCCCATGGTAAATTATATAATACAGATTTGAGCATCTTAGGTTTCGAATATGTAGGGCACTTAAGAAGAGACACACCATTGAATTTGAGTCTTTTCCCATGTGGCAGACCCTAATAGATTAAACATTAAATAAAATAGGTTTGCTTCACTTCTATCATAATATTCCAAATCATGTTGACACATGCAAGCCATGTCCAAGGATTATAATTTAAATTTTGCTCATTTTTTAAAATTTTGAGATCTAAGGAAAAGTGACTCATAATCTTATATAAAAACCCAAGAGAGTAGTTTTTGTAAGCAATGGCCTTGAGGGTGTCATCTTAATGACTCATAATCTTATATAAAAACCCAAGAGAGTAGTTTTTGTAAGCAATGGCGTTGAGGGTGTCACCCTGGTAAAATGGGAACCTATCACGTCTAATCATATAAAGGTAAATTTCATTTGACATTTTTGAACCAATATATCGATACAAATAAGGATACTAGTTTAAAAAGGGGTTCCAACAATATTAGATTTCTTTGATGAATTCCAATAAAAAGTAAAATATTATGAATACTATAGTTTCATGTGTTTTACAAAACAATTTACTAAGTGAGTTCCCCAAGCTAGTGGCATGGTTCTATCACCATTCTTCACCATGAAGTTGGTTATTGAAGGCCACATTTATGCAACATAAAATTTAACATGAGTTTGTGGATGCATAAAACAGAGAATATATTAGCTACATTTAATTTATATTTTCTTTGTAATAGTCAATAAGGAGTCTAATCTATAGAATAGAGAAGATCCCTTAAAGTGAAAATGCCTTTGTTGAACAACCGAAAAGATTTTCTTCTTAGATTTTTAACAAGTCAGAGTATTCTATAATAGCTTGACACTTTTCATTTGATTAACATATTAAAATAATTGTATTAAAAGAAAAATTATTTTGTAAGACATTTTTACTAGAAGTTGTTTATATGTATTCAATTTAACAATAGTATACATTTTCACATTGTAATATTGACTACTTAACGGAAAAAAAACCAAAAATCTACTAAATATCTAATTAGCTTTTCAATATTTCAACATAAAATAAATATATGGTATAATTCTTTCTCTATTTATATTTTAAAATATTATAACTTAATAAAGATGATGGTTAACTAAACCACCCACCAATATACAAATGTCTTTAAATATATGGCAGAGAGTCAAATATATACCCAAGATTACGAGCTTCTACATCAAAATAATAGTAATAAGATGCTCACAAAATAATTACTCGTCTCTTTCCATACGTACATTGATAGCTAGGGCGAAAGACTCGCGAGTTGCGACTCTTGATTTTCATATATCGAAACAACAATTTTGTTAAAACTAATATTCAAAGAAGAAGGAAAAATAATCTTTTCAAAATCCTTCAGCAAGCCAACGCTTTCAAATTGACTGTAATTCAAAGAAAGAAACAGGGAAAGATAAATTAAAATGAATTAAAATTTGCAATAATTAAAAAGCTAATTGCATAAAGTAATGTAATTTAAATATATGTAAGTATGATCAGCTCAGTATAGGATCCGAGTCTTTAATTGAACGGTTCAGATACGGCCAAATATGAGTTCATTTCTCTCCTTATTACTAGAAATATGAGTTAATTCAATACTGTTGCCTGCCATGACTGCTGTGGTGAGTAATAGTCACTTATCATTACCAAATCTTCACGCTTCTTATCATTCCCCATTCTTCTCTACAAATTAAACAGCAGTTTTGTAATCACTTAAAAGACTAGGCTGCAATAAGCGTCACTTAGGGCTAGATCAGATAGAGTGAAGGGCGTCTCTGCTGTACCTGCCATGACTTTGTATGATGTACTGTGTGTTCCCAAGACTGTTGAACTGGCTGAACTGAAGAAAGTTTATAGGGAGAAGGAGAGAGTTTATCATCCAGATGTGTGCCCTCCTAGTGCAGAAAGCCTATGAGACTATGTCTGATTCGATGCTAAGGGTTGTGCATGATAACAATCTTCATTCTGATATGGATTCTCAGATAATGCTCTTTCAGAGAATGAATGTGATAGACGGGAAGCGGCAATGGGGGAAACAACTTGAAAGTCTGATGATGCAGTCTATGTATTAGAGGGAGACATGGGGTGGTAGATTTCGTTGTAACGGAGAAGCAGCAAAAACCAGCTGAATTTCTTTCAAGTTCGAACTAAATAATCATCTGCAATAATATATATACACTTAGGATTTTCAATTTATTCTTGTGATTTTTCTCTATTTCTGTTTCTTATGTTTTAGAAAACAATTTCTTTAATATAAGGAGAATTTATATGCTCATCCACTTACAAACACAGATCATATCTGTAACATTGTTTCCCAGATTGTCCACTGTTTGAATTGAACATTGTGAATCGAGACTGAATGATTCTTTTTCTTGGTATCTCAAAATTGTCTATTGCAAGCACGCTGATATAGGGATAGCTTTTTTTTATAAATTATATATTGTTTTAATTTTTAATGGTGGCTATGGCGGCCTATTTTCAATATTGTCAATTGAAATTGAATGATACTTTTTCTTGATGCCTAAAGATTGTCTATGGAAAGCACGCATACATAGGGATAGCTCGTTTTAGAAACTATACATTGTATTGAGACGCCGTTACTATTCAGGCATTTGTTTTTAAACATAAAAAAAAAAATTAATTATAAAGAATAGGATTATAAGAACTTCTTAAGACTTCCGCGTGGGGCCTAAATTTAACCGTCGAATTTGTTTATCATCATATATTTAAAAATATATTATTATCTATAAAAAATTGTCTTTCAGATTTATTATTATTTTATGGTAAAAAAATCAAAAATATATATATATATATATATATATATATATATATATATATATATTTTTAATTGATTTAATTAAAATTTACATATTATATTCAATCCCCCATCAAAAATCTTACAAAAATTCAGCATATTTACTATTATAATGGCATCTAATAGTAATTTTTAAAAAAAACAATCCGTACGATCATCAATTTATTGGTGAATAAGATGAATTATTAGTGAAGAGTTTGAAGATCATTTGGACTATTTTGTTTCAAAACTTCTTATTTTCTAATATGGGCTTTGGTCATCCCAAAAAAAATGGGAGCATTCTTTGATGGATTTGTTAGGCTGGGTTTATATTCTTTGCTATCAAGTAAGTTAGTATAATAACTTTGTTTTTTTGGCACAACTTGTTTAGTTTCCGGGAATCAAAGAGAGGGTCCACCTTTCCAATGGAGATTTCATGGAGCATGAAAGTTTGGATTCCACCTTTGAATGTTGCAACTTCATTATAAACTTGGCCACATCTATAGACTTTACCAAAGATATTGAGGTATCCAATCAATTAATGTTAGTCAGAAAACAAAGCAAATAACATAGAAAACAAGAACTGAAACAGATTGCTACTGCAATTTCTTGAAAAAGAATTTTATTGATCTTCTATTTTCCTTGCTTACAATGCTGCACCCAAGGCGTCTTTATATAGAATTTGAATCCAAAAATAATTGAAACTAAACTGATTGCTTAACTGATCCTTAACTAATCTTCTAACTGCTTAACTAACTAATTGTTAACTACTTGAACTCACTGATCTCTAACTGTCAGTTAACTGCTATCCATGCATGCATAGGAGGGAGGTGAAACAAGTAGTTAAGTTGTGGATGGAGAAATTATCTCCAGTTCATCTTTAGTTTTCTAACACTCCCCCTTAATTTCTACCAATAACAACTTCAGCATTTACAATGCCTAAATTTTGTCTTAAATAATCAAAGGTCTCCTTTGCTAATACCTTTGTGAATATATCTACCAATTGATCTTCAGATCTACAAAATTCCAGATGGATTTCTCCATTTTTCACTAACTCTTTGATAAAGTGAAATCTTATATCAATGTGCTTGCTTCTGTTGTGAAAAACATGATTTTTTTGATAATGTGATTGCTGATTTGTTGTCACAAAAGATTGGTGTTGACTCCTTCTGTGCTTGTAATAAATCTTTCAATATTCTTCTCTTCCAAGTTGCTTGACATGTTGCTGATGTGGCTACTACATACTCTGCTTCAACTGATGAAAGTGTCATTATAGGTTGCTTTTTGGATGCTCATGTGACCACACCTGTGCCTAAAACAAAGGCATGTTCAGAAGTACTCTTGTCATCAATGCTACCTGCAAAATCACTATCAGTAAAACCAATCAAACTAAAATCATTAGTTGTAGAATATAAAATTCCATATTCTGTAGTTCCTGCCACATATCTCAATATCCTTTTTCCAACTTGCCAATGTGAGTCTTTTGGTGACTCCATGAATCTTGAGATTAAACTGCCCCATACATGATATCTAGTCTTGTAGCTGTAAGATACATCAAACTGCCAAATGATACCTGTGACTTGAAAGCATTCTCAAGAGAAGTATTGTTATTCCTATTCATTTTGGATTCATGTGTTAACAAAGAACCCATTAATTCATCTACTGATAATTATTCCAAATCCTTGGTTTCTTCAATCGCTACAACTATTGCATCAAATTTACTGGGTAAACTCCCAAGTATTTTTTACGATCTTCTGATCCATGATTGTTTCTCCATTAGATCTAATTTGATTCACTATATTCAACACTTGACCTATAAACTGGTCTATTGAATCTAAATCATTAATTTGCAAATTTTCAAAACTTCACCTAAGAGATTGCAATTTAGCAATTTTTACCTTTGTATTACCTTTATAGGTAGTCTCCAAGATTTTCCATGCCTCTTTAGTTCTCGTTGCTGCTATAACTCTGAAAAAAATTGATTCATCCAATGCCTATTGGATTAGAAATAATGCTTTTGCATCTATTTTCCTATTCTCTTTAAGCTCTTCCTTTTGTGCTCGAGTTAATGCCAGATGGGCTGCCTCGTCCTACGGTTCTAGAAAACCACTTTCTACCAGATCCCAAACTTCTTGTGAGCAAAACATTGTTTTCATCTTAATTGCCCAAAAATCATAATTCTTACCAGTAAAAATGGGAATTTGAGGCTGAGAGATATTGTTGTTCACTACCATGTCAATTGCTAAAGTGACTAAATTATCCTTCTAGTCTAGATAGGCTATTTAGATGGCTTTCTGGTTTGCTATTTCAGAACACAATCACTGATGTCAGTGGGTCTGCCGAGGTCGATTAGGTAAATATTACCGACATCGATTGGGCTGCTGATGTCAGTTAAAAATAGTGCTGACATCGGTTTGGTTGCCGATGTTAGTCGAGCGCTCTTCCTTCATGTGTTGGACTACGACTGCTACACTTCACTCTTGCATTTTTCTTGACTTTTGCTACGTGATTCTCCTTGTGCTTCTGCTGCACAAATCCTTACCAGGCTCTTATACCAATTTGTTAGTCAGAAAACAAAGCAAATAACATAGAAAACAAGAACTAAAATAAATTGCTACTGCAATTTCTTGAAAAATAATTTTATTGATCAAATAACAGTCTATCAACTGGAGCAAATATTTCATTATAGTCAATTCCATGTTCTTGTGCAAAACCTTTTGCTACTAACCTTGGCTTGTGCTTTTCAACATTTCCATCTACATCAAATTTGGTTTTATAAACCCATTTGACTCCTATGCAATCCTTACCTTCAAGTAGTATAGTTAGATCCCATGTTTGATTTCTTTCAATGGCATTCATTTCTTCATCCATTGCTTTTATTCAATGTTCCTTATTAACTGCGTCTTCATAATACATAGGATCATGAGTGAAAAGAGCAAAATTTGAAACCAAATCTAATTTCTCTTCTTCTTGATTATAAATCTCATTTAAGTTTCTCATTTTCTTACCTTTCAATCTTGATCTTAAAGTAGCAAGAGTTGGATTTGATTCATCACTTACTTGTGAATTTGGAGTAGGGTGACATGCATGTCCAGATGATTCACCTTGTTCATACCTCCATTATTAATGAAGAGTTTGAAGATCAATTGGACTATTTTGTTTCAAAACTTCTTATTTTTTAATATATGATATGGGCTTTGGTCATCCCAAAAAAATGGGAGCCTTCTTTGATTGATTTGTTAGGTTGGGTTTATATTCTATACTATGAAGTCAAGTTAGTATAATAACTTTGTTTCTTTGGCACAACTTGTTTAGTTTCCGGGAATCAAACAGAGGGTCCACCTTTCCAATGGATATTTCATGGAGCATGAAAGCTTGGATTCCACCCTTGAATGTTTCAACTTCATTAGACTTTACCAAAGACACTGAGGTATCCAATCAATTAACAGCCCGTAATTCCCCAAATCATGTCCCATGTTTTAGAATAAATTTCAGAATGTTGCTAATCTACTATTTTCCCCATCCATGGGGATGACCACTGTTTATACACTTACACCTATGTTGAAATTTGATGTCATAAATAATATTGTCCACATTCCACCGTCTCAAAAGAATTATAAACACTTTAAAATTTTGAATCTTGAATAATAAATGTTGGTGTAGGATATTAATTATTCCATTTATGTATTAAATGACTAATTCTTACACATGTAGTTTCATCTTATTTAGGTGTGATAAGAAGTTAAGTGGGTGAGAGGGTGAGGTCCACCTGGAGTTCAATTGAGTATCATTATGAGTTCTTCTATGAATTCCATGGTAAATTACACTTAGTCTAACTATGAGTTAAGTCCCTCTACTCCTTTATATTTCTCTTCACTAAACTATTATAATAAAGCATGTAATTGGTAACCAATGTAGTTTAATACATCAAGTACATATTGCATATCCTCTTGCATATTCTTGAATACAAGCAAGGTCATTGTTGTTGTAGAATACTTGTGTGTTCACTCTACAAGAAGATCACCTATTAGCCTATTCTGACATGCATAACAACGTCATACGGCTCAAATCCATGGTATAAGCACCTGAATGGCAGCACCATTTCCTTTTCATCCTTTACTTCTCTTTGTAAAAGTCTAAAAACCTAAAGTTTTGCCCAAAAATCCTTTTAAAATTAGCTGTTTTTTAATTCTTATTTTTAAATAGTTGTTTTATTTAATCATTAGTGGCTTGTTTCTAGTGTGAGAGCATATAAGTGCAAGTACGAGGATTATTTTTTGAATTCTATTAATCTGAAAAGGTCTGAGGTTTTGTGTCAATTCCAACAAGTGGTTACTCAGCATGATTTGTGTTTAATTCTGTGGAACATTTAATTTTTTTTTAAGATTTAATTAAATAGGCCATTAATGATGAAAAATGTATTTTGCTATAGTTTTTTAGTGGTAACTCAAAATTGAGTGACATGTTTTTCAGAAGTGCATATTTTCTATCCTTTTTTCATTGTTCTACTTTTATTTTGTAAAACATAATAAATTTATAAAGTGCCATATTTAGGGGGGGTTATGGGCCCTACTACTTTTTACATCATACTTTGTGCACAAATTGCTTTCATTTGTATGGGTTCATTTTTGGCCTACTCTAAAGTCTAAATCTAGAGTGTGCACCATTATTTTCCTTTACTCTATCATTAATTGCTCACTTAGATGCATTGTCCACTATGCTCGATGTCCCTTTCATGAGTGTGCTATAGAGGTTCCTTGCAAAGTATTTTTTGCAATTGTGCACTTCTATGGTGTCTTCTCTCAGTTATGTTGACCCCATTTGAAAGATTCTAGATGAGGAGAGATGTTTCATCTCCAATGATCATTTTTTGAAAGATCAACTATATTTCATGGCATGCTTACATAGAACACTTACTCACACATAAGAATCATATTCCATTTCTATATGGATAGATTTCTAGACCAATTGATCTTGTTTGGTTCAATAAATGGGATAGTACTTATGACAAGATTTTTTCTACTTTGTTACTACAAGTTTTTATTGATCTTCATTGCCATATGGAATTCAGAGAGTGTTCCTACACTATTTGGAGTACACTATAAAGTCTTTTTGATTATCTTACTAAAAGTTATGTCACACCTCCTCTTCTATTTCTTATTATCTTTTTTGAGGCTATTATACTTTCTCCTTTTGCTTCTATTTATTGTAATGATACATCTATAGTGGATAGTGCTCTTCCTTCTATTGATCCTCTACTACAACATGAGATTTTAATAGAACTTAGTTGTCTCATTCCATATTCTACATCCATTCCTCTGCATATTGTTGTTCTTCTAAAGCCTTCACATACATGCATTGTAGAGGAATTTACTGATTTCAATAAGAGTATACACATTGAGAGTATCAATGACTCATATGTTCCTTTAGACATTCATCTTGCAAATTTGAGTGCTTCATTTACAAACTAGTCTTCAGTTTTGATGGTTGTTGAGTCTTTCTCTCCTCTTCCCATAGACATTCCTTCAACAAATGCTTCATGTATATTTTTTATTTAGCTGTTCTCTCCCCTTTATTGTATGCTTATTCATTGCTATCTTCTACAATTAATCATGTGATAATTGATCAGAATTTAACACATTCAAACATTAGAAGAGAGACATTTGAGCATTTTTTAGAGATATACATCATGATTCCTATATGCATTTCACTTGAGTGGGAATTCAACCATTTGATAGTTCATGGTTTCTTTCTTCCAAAATAAAGAGACATCATTTTTTACAGAGGGACCTACTACAGCATTCACCATGTGATATTTTGCACATACATTCTCTCTCTTTTTTGTGTAGACACACATCTTTCATATTTTCTAGGATATTAGGGTCATTGCTATGTACTTGGGTACCTTATTAGGTCTCATTATCAGGACCTAATTTTATAACACACTTAATCTATGCTTAAGGAGGGGGTTGTTGGAGTGGTCTTTCTACTCCTAACCTTCTTTTCTTTGTCTCTCTTTTGTGGGGGGATTGTTTTCCCACTAGGTTTTCTCCTTTTACTCTACATTTGAAAGTAATATTGCATTTGGGTACCTCATTAGGCCTTGTTTTACCAGCACCCATCTTTTCTTTTCCACCCACCTAATCTACACTTAAGGGAGTGTTTTTTTAGGATATTAATTATTTTATTTACTTATTAAATAGATGATTCATACACATGTAACTTCATCTTGGGTGTGATTAAAGGTTAAGTAGGTGAGAGGGTGAGTTGTAGCTCAAGTTGAACTATGTATGACTGTGAGTTATCCTATGAGTTCTACAATGAGTTACACTCTATCTTGCAGTGAGTTCCCCTATGAATTAACTCCCCCTACTCCTTTATATTCTTCTTTATCAAGGTATTGCAATAAATCATATAATTGGTAAGAAATAAAGTTTAATACATCATGCACTTATTACATATCCTCTTGCATATTCTTAAATACATGCAAAGTCATTGTTATTGTAGAATTCTTGTGTGCTCAATCTACTAGAAGATCACCTACTGATCCATTCTAAAAATATATTTGTGCTTTAAATTCAACTTCCTTCTTAACTATCATCTCTTCACTCACCAATGGCATATAAGTTTGCCTCCCTCATAGAAATAAAATAAAATTGATTTTATTTTATTTGAGTAAATTTAATACATTTAATGGGTTGTCATAAAATTATTATTTTTATTTTTGTAACTAATTTAAAAGTATTTATTTGAGTTTTTTTTTTTTTTTAATAAACACATATGGAGTATCTCATTCAGATGGTGGGAGTGCAATATTTTAAAAGGATTGTACCAAAACAGAAATATATAAATTCTTTCTTTAAACCCACTCCCATTTGTTCTATCCTCAGCAATCATTGACTTTTTTTGATTGATTTAAAAATTATGGAAATAAGGTGTGTGTGTTTTTCAAAATATTTTTAGCTTGTACCCACAATAATATCATAGAGAAAAATTTAATGTATGTTAATTTTTTTCACTATTATCTAGATTAGATTAAACCCAATTTTTATAATTATTGTGGGTACTAGCCCCAGACACAATGGGAGGTCTCGGTCTTCTCATGAAATTTTAAGGATAAACATAAATATTTCACCAGGAAAATAAAGACATAAACTAAAAGAGACTTAAAATGGAAGAGTAAAAAAAGACCATATTATCCCAAAGAGGAGCTCAAAATGAACGAAACAACAAACTTGTGAATGACTGATGTGAGGGCCAGCCAGGAAAGATAGAGTATAGGCCCAAGACTAAAAGGAATATGATTATGAATGGATTAGGAAGCAGTAGAGGAATATCTATTACCTCAATTGACTGATACAACAACTATTCGATTTTCGCTGGACTGAAAATCAGCCTAAGCTAAAAGAGGTCTAGATCTCAATATACCATCATGGTCCCCAATGGACCAAAAATTTGATTCTTGTAGGATTGAGAACCATCCTAAACATAAGAGGAGGTCCATGTCTCTTTAAAAAAAAAAAAAAAAAATTCCAAGGTCCTCGAGGACCCATCCCTCAACATAATAATCATAGAGAAAAACCGCATTCACCAGGAACAAAACCGTGCATGTTTATAGATAGCTCTACAACCACCCTGGACTAGGTGAACATGAAGCCCAGGTCTCTATAGCAGATCCTAAGCTCTAAATCATGAAATCCAAATCAAATTTACACATCACCGAATCTCTCCAAGAACAAGACCAAAGCAAAAATGTTTCAACGGTAAAAAAGAGCCAGCTATCCATATAAAATGGAATCAATGTCATGGTATGGATAAGAAACTTAAACCTCTTAGAAAATCGCGGAAAAAATAGAAATTTGAAATTCAAAATATCAAAACTCAGGATTGTAGCCCAACGGATCTCTGTCAATGTCAATCTCCACACCGGACATCCCAGGTCGAAACCATCAAACACTCAAGCCTCATCCATTAGCTAAAACATCCATACGGGAGGTGACAAGTTCGAACCACGTAGATAAAAATTATTAAAAAGCTCCAACCGAACACACTTAAGATAATTCAAATCACCAAAAATGAATGCCCTGAGACTCCAAAATACTGTGCCTGGGGTAAAAATAAAGCTCGGGGAAGCAGCCCTCGCAGAGAATTGGCATGACAACCACGAAAAATATCGGCCATGGTAAATGTCCAACATTCCAATGCTAAAATATTTATGAGACCCCTGTCCAGAGGAGAACAACAAGAGGAGGGAAGTACTGGTAAATTGAAGTCCAGTCCAGTCACCCCAACCATCGAAGTGAAGCCAACTAAAGGTCCAACGACCCCCATGAATGCTTCTCGAGGACATTAAGGACATAACCCAATGGTTAGAAGAAAAAGGATAAGAATGGTCCAAAAGCCAATAAATTGGCAACTTCAAATTTTGAAAACCATCTTCATGAATTCCAAGTTAAATTTGATCATCTTTAGAACCTGCCTAGGGCTAAACAAAAGCATAGAAGCTCCAATGGCTACGAATAGGTAGTTGTTTATCGGGAACCGGCCCAACCTTTATGAGAGAATGAACATCCACGTGCCCTCCACATGTATCTTGCTAATCCAGGAATGAAACAAAACAAAAGATTGTGACTCCGCCAATATCCTCATCACTTGGATACCACATTTGACTGGTTGGGGATGCCAAGATTGAGTCTAACAACCTTTAGGGTGGAAGAATAAGACAACAATTATCCTTAAAGATATTATATTACACCCCATCCATTGTAAATTCTGCATGGATGCAGTAGCCATCGTGAGGATCGATCGTTCGAGCCCAGAAAATAGAAAAAGCTTCCACCTTCAAGTCCACAACATAATTTGAAATCACCAAAGCGAAACCCGAGA